>JAFMOD010000652.1:839077-935760 GCA_019802435.1 Corydoras maculifer | reverse complement strand
GTTCCACAAAGTATTGACTCAGGGGGGCTGAATAATTTTGCACATCGCACTTTTCAGTTTTTTATTTGTAAAAAAATTGTTGATTCATGTATAACTTTCATTCCACTTCACAATTGTATACCACTTTGTGTTGGTCTTTCACATTAAATTCCAGTGAAATATATTTGTTTGTGGTTGTAATGTGACAAAATATGGAAAAGTTCAAGGGGTATGAATACTTTTGCAACCCACTGTATATACTGTGTTCTATGGCCACGCTGCAATTGCACTCAGCATTTTCTTCAGGAAATGCACCTCTGTAGTGACAGTTGTTATTTTTTTCACAACATAATATGCATTATATTATTGCTTATTATTAAATTAGTTAGGCCTATTTCATCAAGCTTTGTTGATTCTAAATCCCTGTGTATAATTTAATGGCTAGTTTTATAGAACTATAACACATACTTACGTTGCTATTGTTAAAAATAAAATTGAATTAAACTAGATATTAAAGCACACACAGACCACAGGCAAAGATTTTTGTTGAGCTCAGTGATGATTTTATATTAATGCATCTTTAGTGTTTTTTTTTACACCCTCACACAGTTCAGTTAGGGGATTGCTGGACATTATATAAGGAAAGACAATATAACACCCTGTAAAAGGAATGCAATATGGCCTAGACAGATTTTAAGACACCGGCCCACTAAAAAAATGCTCCAGGTGCCAGAGAGTGAGAAGTATGTCTCTATAATAGGTGCTCCCGGATGAATAGGTAGCCAGTAAATACAGTACTGTGGCAAAGTCAGGGTATTTCAGTGAGCACTGTTTTGGGAAATAGTCATTTTGAATAAGGAATGCTTTGGGCTATTTAATTTAATTTGTCCTGTCTCTGTGGAAGTCTTTCTTTTGTCTGTTATGTCTGTAAATTGACCATTGATGTTGACATATTCAATATGGATGATGGATGGATGGTTTATAAATGGAAAGTTAAACAGAGATGGAAAATGGAATGGATGCATGTTCTTTTAGTAGCAACAGATATTAAAAAGGTAAAGATATAGCACATAGAATTGCTATTTTATGGGCTTATTAATGGACATAGTCATTTGTGGCAAAGAAAGAAACACTTGGCTTCACATTATGGAAAACAAAAAAATAAAATAAATAAATAAAATGCTTTACAAGCCAAAAGACGAGAAGTAATGGACAAATGCAAGGTTGGGTGGTTGGAGGCTCAACTGGCTGGTTAGTTGGATGTACTTATGGTTAGATATATGAAAGGATGAATTATTTAATAGATGGATTGAATAAAATGATGGGTGACCTGAATGATGGATGAAAGGCTGGAGGTATAGATTTGACAATTAAATGAATGCAGGAAAATGATGGATAAACTGTTGGATGGTTAAATAGATTGATTGGAAGTGGGGTAAATGACTGGAATAATGACTGGTTGGATAGAATAGAGATTATTAGTGGAGATTAATTATTCATCATTTATTAATTATCTTCTGCTTCATCCTTTATTTGGGTTGGGGGGTGTTCCCCATGCCCATCCAGGGGAGAAATTTTCAGGCATTGGGCAGGACAGGATGCCAGGACAGGACACCAATCGCTAGACACACACTCACTTACACACACAAACACACTCTATATGGGGCAATTTAGAGCATTCGATTTACCTTGAACACATTTTTGGACTATGGGAGGAAACCGGTGAACCTGAGGGAAACCGACTTGGACATGGGGGACAACATAGAAATTATTAATATTAAGAATGAGAATAATTATTAATAGACATTGATTATTTCCACTGTATATAACGAAAAATTGGGAAAGAGGAGTTAGCAAAGGAGTACCGTGCAACCACACACACACACACACACACTTTGGGTATTACAGGTATTACAGTTAGTTGTCATCAGCATATCCATCATCTATGTCTAATTAAAATGTGTGTGTGGTATTGGATATCTATCATTTTTAAGAACTATGCATGTACCAGCTGCAACCATAATGCAGGCACTGTGGGTGGAGGCAGGATGCAGGGAGATGCCATCTGTTACATGTGTGTTTAAAATACCATCTTTGAGTTTTTTATTCATGAGTCTTAAAATCTTCACAGAGAAATCCAATCACGGTCATTTTAACAGAATTATCCGCAGTAGCATGCACATGCTGCTCTGCATACATTGTTAGTCCCCTTTAGTATGTTCTCTAATGATCTGGACCCCCACAGCGGAGGTATTGGGGGGTGGATGATTTTCACTACTGCTGTGATGCTGACATAGTGGTGGTGTGTTAATGTGAACAGAAAACAGTACACCGATTGAAACATACAGGTGTCTGATCCACTCGCACCATCATCCACCATACTAATGATACCTGCTCTGTGGGGTCCTGATCATCAGAGAATAGAATAAAGGGCACTAACAAAGTATGTAGCAAAATAGATGGACTATAAAATGTAAGTGTAGAACTACCCACTCTTGCAGCAATAGCTAGCACTTCTGGCCAGTTCATTTATAGTTGTTTGCTGGGGTTAAGAACAGGGCACTTTGCTGGCTGATCAAGATCTTCCGCACCAAACAACCCTAACTCCCAGTGAAGTATAAACATGTTGAGACTTGCTGCGATAAATAGTAAAGAAAAGTTCTGTTCTTTCTAACTCGTTCTGGAAACCTTAAAGCTAAATAAAAATAGGCTAATGAACATAGTTCAGTATCTCTCTTCAAGCGCTGAGCAGTGGCATCCCCTGCTGTGCTTGAACCTTTGGCTTTGCGGTCTAAACACTCGCACACTATCATGGGAGCCTTGTGTCTGAGTCTCAAGTGGTGCTTTCGGTCTGGCTCAGCAGCTTCCAGTAGAGCTGTGTTGTTAAGCAGGTGTAAAAAAATAGAAAAGATTTGGTGCTGCATGTGGGACTGAGGCAGCACTTGACAGCTTTGCTGCAATGCTTGAATGGTGGTGGTACTTGGGGTGGAGGTACATGGGAATTAGATATGACTAAATTGAGGAAAAGCATAAGAAGAGGTTGGCTGTAAAAATGGACGCACACACAAAGATTTGTTTGAATGCTTGGTGGGGACCTTTCATGGACCTTCCATTAATTGCATAGGCTTAGATAACTCTTAAATCACTATTACTACAATAATAGACCAGCTTCCTCCAACAAGCTAGAGAATTTCCAATAATTTGAGTCTGTAAAATATATATAGAGTATATGGACAAACATATTAAGTCACCTACAGGCGCTTTGACATTATAATTCTAACTTCATAGGCAGTGATATAGAGTTGGTTCATTAATTGAAGCAAAAGAATCTCTTCTGGCAAGGCTTTCCAAAAAAAAATTGGAGTCTGTCTCCCCATTCTTCCAGAGGAGCATTTGTGAGGTCAGACACTAATATTAGACGAGAGAGCTGGTTCCTAATTCATTCCAAAAGTGTTTATTGTGGTTGAGATCAGGGCTCTGTGCTGGTCAGTCAATGTCTTCCGCAGCAAACATATTTAATTCCTATTGGGACACAATCTTTCTAAAACCTGATAATCAGAAAAATGTCTTCCCCAAACTGTCTCCACAAATTTGGAATCATACAGTTGTCCAAATGTATGACTAGAGGCCTGATATTTCTTACACCTGTTGTAATGGGTGAGATGAAGCATTTGACTACAATGATTGAGGTATGTTCCTTTTGTCCAAACAGGGTGGATCTGGACCACACATACACACAGCTTTGTTTTCATACATTGTGGGGACTATGCCTTATTAAGTTTAAACTTTATTATTTATATTGTGGTAAAAGGAAAAGAAGAAGAGAAGCTGCCCACAGTGTGATAGTGAAAACAGGTTTTGGTCCCCAAAACTTAATAAATGCACAGGGGAATGCACGAGTTAGCTCACACACACCACCTATACACACACTCTAGCAAATGTCCTTCATCCGAGTCTGACGCTTTTTGGTCAAAGATTAATGGTGCAGAAAAGCAAACAGAGCAGCAAAGCATGAATAGATGGGGTGCTTTCTTTCAGTTTTGTTTGACAGACCACACACACACACACAGTGTAAACAGTTGAACCCATGCAGACACATTTCAAGAAAATGAAAGGAGTACTAAAAAAAGGCTGATATTGCCTCGCGCCCTTGTCAGCCACCCCTCTGCTTTTTCTCTGGACTAAAACTCCAACAACATTTAAAAGTTAGATTAGGAATCTAAAATGTTTTGTTAACCAGATTTAATTTATTTAATAACTGGGAGCTGTAAAGTGGAACCACATGTACTTCTGGTTCTGGTGAGAATTCCAAGGATTGCATCACTTACTGTTTGTGCTCAGTTAACCATGTTCTCCATGTCCGCATGGGTTCCTTCCAGGCTAACCAGTATTCTTTAGAAAAACGCAGTTAAATAACTACCCTAAAGGTTGTTGGAAATGGAAATTAGTGCATTTTACAATGTCCTGTGTTCCCCAGGATTGGTGTGTTTCCAGGTCCAAAACCCAGAATATAGCCCTCAATGTTTGTCTTTGCAGTTTTTCAGTTCCAGTCTAAAGTCTATCGTGGAAACACCACTCATGGAATATTAATTGATTTTAAATCAAACCCAAGCACACTGAAATAATTATGCAATTATGAATCACAAGACATCTAATCTTACTTTTAAATTTGCACCAATTTCAGTTGTTTACATTAGGTTCGAATCCCGATTCCCAATACTGTCCTGGGAGTATCTGCCTTGAATGAGCATGGAAAACCACCTGCTACTCTAATAGAGAGTTAAGCAGAAAATAATAAAATGAGACACTAGAAACACTAGAGATAAGATTTATATTCCATCAAAATCAGAATCAGAATACTTTATTAATCCCCGGAGGAAAATTGCAGTTTTTACAGATGCTTCATTTGTCCTGCTACATACAGAAGAAGAGTAAAGATTAACAATAAGTGCAGTAAAAGTGAAATTAAACTAAAAATACAACATAATTCAGAATGAAGTAAAAAAAAATATATATAAAAAATTAATAAATAAATATATCTATATAGTGGCAATTACAAGTAAACTGTGATGTGTAAGTATGTAATATCAACATGTTATGCACTCTAAAATCAGTTTTTCAACAAGTTGTATAGTGCTTATCTTAAATGTTGTTCTGTCCCTAAAATCCCAGAAATAAATTTTACCCCTAAAATATTTTTTCTGAAATTAGAAAACAAAAGAGGGGTATGGATTAAAATAAGAAATGGAAATTCAGATGGTACAAACTTTAACTGCTTTAAACTTAAATAATAATTATAATAAAAAAACATTGCGAAGACAGTTAGTTGTGGTCGGATAATGGCATCTTCACACATACCTATATAGAAAGATGAGAGGGAGAGAGAATAAAACAAAAGAAGAGAGGGAAGAATGAGAGGTGGGAGAGAGCTCTATGATATCATTTGACTTTTTTCATACTCTAGTTTGGCACACACTCGCATAACCACTGTGACCTCAGGGATTTTGCAGAATGTATCCAGGTCAGAAACCACACATGCTGAGTGTATATGTGAAGCTCTCTTTTTCTTTTTCTCCTTGTGTATGTGTGTGTGTGGATATGTGTGTGTGTGTGTGTCTGTGTGTTGTCCTGCCCAGCAGTTTCCTCAGCCGGCTCCGGCGGGCTGCTGTCTGCTCTTAAAATAGAGCTGACCTCAACACACAGCTTCTTTTGAATAGAGTTGCTCCTGCCAGGAACTTACTAATATGCATGAAAAGTGATGAGACACGGCACATTTACTTCATCCTTGTGCACACACATCTGTCCCTTCAGACAGAGAAATCTTCATCTCCTCTGGGAGACTTTTATCATCGTATACAGTCATGGGGAAAGAATTAGGTCTAAATAATACCTACTCTATACAAACAAATCTATTGGGACATATTACACCTACAGAGTCTTTAATAACATTTGATTTTGAGTTGGTTACTTTTTTGCAGTCATGACAGCTTCTGCTCTTCTGCTTTTGTATAAGATTTTGAAGTGTCTGTGGGAAGTTTTTTTTTCTGTCATCCCGAATGAGGGCTGGTTTACAGTCTCTATTCTAGTTTATCCCGAGGGTATTCAGTGGTCAGTATTCAGTCAGATTTGTGGTCAATGGTCTGTGCAGGTCAGTTAAGTTATTCCACACCAAACCCACTCATCCATGTCTTAATGGATCTTGCTCGGCACTTTGATCTTGCTTTAAACTTATGAGTCACTGTATATGTGATGAAAGAAAGAAAGGCTAAAATCACTTTCCATAACATCATTCCAACTTTTACAATCTAACATTATAGTAATGTTTGCAACTAAACTATGTTTATTATAAAATTTAAAAATTGGTAAATAATTGTGTGGATTTTAATAAATGTGACTGTTGGTTCTATTTAGGCTTATGATATCAGCTGTACATGTTTTTTTACTATGAGATGGAACAGGAGTTCCCAAAGGAAACTGCATGCAGAGATGGGAAGAAGCTGCAAACTCCACCGAGAGAAGACCCTGCCTGCCCTCTTTAGAATCCAACACAGGACCATATTGCTGTGAGGAGACAGCTGTTCCCACAGCGCTAGCATAATAATAACTATTTTTATTACAATTATATTTACAAATGAATTATGTAATAGCTTGTGTAAAATGTACTGTAATAGTATAATACTATTTATTCATTTTCAGAGTCAGTCCTGTTTCAGCACATTATCAAAAGTCTTTTAAACGGCCATAGCATCTTGAGAAAAAAAAAACAACAACTCATGTAACTAAGCAACCATGAGGACAGATCTGGCAGGTATAGCTGCACCTGATGCTAATCACTGATTCTAGTGCAGAGCATATCTTGGCTCATATTTTTGAGTGTTTGGCACTTGGTTGCTTAATACATGTCAGTAAGACCATGATAGTTAACAAGGCAGAAGGAGCAGCTGGCTACCTAATTCCTACCCTCCTGGCAGGCCAGGTGATGCTTGGGTAAGTGGGTCCTTTTAGGCATGATCATTGACAGCCATGCTTTGTAACATTTGTTCATTTTTTTAGCAGACTCTTTTATCCAAAACGACTTACAAGTCTTCCAACTAGGTTGATACAGCACTCCTGGAGCAATGAGGGTTAAATGTCTTGCTAAAATTTAAGGTATTGCTATTGTACGTATTGCTTTCCTTTTACTATCTTCTGCTTAATCCTCTACTAGGATTAAACACACACCATATGGTGTAAACATTTAGAGCATTTAATTTACCTTAAATCCATGTTTTTGGACTGTAGGAGGAAACCAGAGAACCCAAAGCAAACCCACACAGACACAGGGAGAACATGGAAACTCAACTCCAATCAGGGAATCGAACCTGTATCCCCAGCACTGAAAGGCAGAAGGGCTAACCACTGAGCCACCACATTTAGACTTGTCTAAATAATTTATAACAACATATAAAGGAAATGTGAGTGTGATAGCTCAGTGGTTAAGGTATTAGGCTAACAATCCAAAGATTGTGCCTTCAAATCCCAGGTCCACCAAAGTTACCAATGTGGGTCCTTGAGCACAACCCTTAACCCTCATTGCTCCAGGAATTCTGCATGTAACCCTGTGTTTTGACCCCAAAACATTAAGTTAAGTTACTTAGATGCAAGCTGCTTTGGATGGAAACGTCTGCTAAACGACCAAATGTAAATAAGAGGCATTTCTTCAAATAGTTTTTTGCTTGCACATTGGCATATACATCATTACTGATTGCTCTGGTAAAGGTGGACTTTTAAATATGATTATTTGAGTGGTTTCGGTGTGTATGTATTTTAGCTCAGACACATTTGTTTGTAGTTAGTTTTAAAGTTTATAGTGTGTCATTGGACCTCAGCTTACTAGCTTATTTTTTCCTGTAGCTTTCTCTCTTTAAATTATGTATAGCGAATGAGTGCCTTCGTGACCCCCTGCTTACTAGCTTGATAGTGTTCACTTTAGGTCTCTTTATTGATTTTACATTAGGACTTAAGCTTTTCATTTAGGACTATTTATTAAAGCCTTTGTGCTATTCATTAAAGTAATTGCTTAAGCCTTTGTATTTTCACTTAAGCCTTTTTTCTATTTGCTTATGCCAGTGCCAGTTTGTTTACTGTTTTTTTATTTAAGGCTTATAAAATGCACAGACAAATTATAATAAAAAATTCTGGTTTGATGGTACAGCAGCCTGGCTTGTAGTAATTTAAATTGCAGTAAAATTAATATCATCCCTCTTAATGGCTGATCTTACATATTACAAATTTATATCTCAGACACACCTATCACAAACCTATCATTGCCCATATAGGGGCAATTTAGGTAGGGGCTATTTAAAGCAGCCAATTTACCTTAAATCCATGTCTTTGGATTGTGGGAGAAAACCGGAGAACCCAGAGAACAAACCCACACGGACACCCACACGGACACGGAGAGTACGCCACCTAGATCAGAATTTAAACCTGAATACCCAGTGCTGAGAGGCGGACATTATGACCACTATGCTACCATGTCGCACCAATTACAAGCCAGATCTATAAAAGTTTTTTTAATTGATTCATATTAAAATCTAAAAATAATAATTGTTGAAAGAGGATGATAATGTAATGCTAAGAGGATAATGATGTTACAAATTGCACATCCAAGCCATTAAATGATAAAAGTTGGGGTTAATTTGCAGATTTGGCATTGATTTCCATGAAAGGAAAATATAATAGGCATTAAGATAATAATGAATAATTGAATGGGAAAATTATTTCAAGTATAATATTCTGTATGTCAACTGATTTTGTTTTGTCTGCTTAAGGTCCTTTGGGAAATCAGCCATTATGTAGGAATACCTCTTAATCTGTAAATTATACAATTATGATTCTGCATGTTTTTTACTAACAAACCATAACATACTGTTTATGCCACACATGCTATTCACTGTTCAGGGTTCTGTTGATAATGTGTTGATTGTTAATAACTGTCAAGATTCACAAAAACTTACACAACGTTAGGAATTGTGTTGTGTGTGAGGTCAGCTTTTCTATTTTGGGTAAAATGGAAACTTAATCAATTGGTGTCCTGCTCTGTAAATGTTGCTAAAGCATGATGAGTCTCCCACTGAGACTCATCCTCCAACAATACTAGAGAGTTTTTTCTTGCCACTGTCACTTCATCTTTATCATTGAGGGTTCATGCTTACAATTCTAAATAATCGCTTTAAAATAATTAACTATTGTAAAAGCTCTATATAAATAAATAACCGGGGCAGCACAGTAGTACGAATCCTAATCTTAGTGGAGTTTTCATGTTCTCTCCATGTCTGCATAGGAATTTCTCTAGGTTCTCTTGTTTTCTCCGACAGATTTGTAAGATAATTACAAAAAAACCTCTATTTTTGGAGACTGACAAAAAAAATAAAAAGTCATTATCATATGACAGGTAGAAAACAACACACGCTTAACTAAAAAAATCATAAAAATTCATATAAAATAAAGTCTGGATCAAATAAATCTGTCTATCATGTTCAACACCAAAGGATCAGTCTCATAATATTTATTGTGGCTGTAGTTAGAACTCTATGCAGGTCACATACCAGATACTAAACCATGTCTATTACTTGCTTTGTGCACATGGGACAATCACGCTAGAGTAGAAAAGTACCTTTCTTTTTGTATGTATTAAATTAGGACTTGAGTTTCCAGACTAAACATGATTTCTTTTAAAGGCAAGAGCTTTTGCCTTCAGTTGTTTATTTGAATCTGGGTTTGGCTATTGTCCAATGTCAAAAGCAATACGTATATAAAATTGACTTGACTAAACTGGTCCCCTGCTGTGAACTGACTGAATAACCCTGCTTTAGCACTAATGCAAAACAGCTACTAAATCAACCTCCTGATAGCTGTTGTGGGATGAATACTAAATCTGTGGGTCGGAACATCTCATCTTTAGACAGGTGCATTAAAAATCAGTAAAAGCTGATAAAATTAGAAAGCCCATATGTTATATGCTCAGTCACTGAGCAGATGTACAGGTGCTGCAGCTGGGTTAGTTATGACATTAATATAATTTTTACAGGAAAATGGAAGATTGATCGCAATGAAAAATGTGTAAGCTGTTTGGTGTCAGACTGGAGCAGGGCTGTTCAATTTAGTTTGAATCATCGGTTAATTTATATATAGATACACACAGAATATACTTTATATCTACAATTTATCTGTGTTATTAAAAAACAATCACATCCAAAATTGTGTTGTAGATGTAACAGGGTTAACATTTGTTACAGAGGATATTGGATAGGGTGCAAAAACCCTTTGTTTACACTGTTAAACTAAAGTGAGATCCTGTCATCAGACTCTGTGAAAAGTATCCATATCCTTCTGGGAACCGAGAAATAAAAGTGTCATCTAATTTTGTCTTTTGTTGGGATTTCCTTACTATAGGGGGTAAAATAAACAGCTTACAATTTAGATTTTTTAAATTTATTTTTATTTTAATTTTACTTAAATTAAAGTAAGGGGGAGGTTTCCCATGCCCATCCAGGTGAAAACAGTTCGAGGGCTGGGCAGATACACCAAAGACAGGGTGCCAAGTTATGGATGGGAACACTCACTCACACAAACACACACACACTTGCATTTTAGAGCATCCAATTTTCCTTAAATCCATGTTTTTGGACTGTTGGAAGAAACCAGGAGGAAACAAGGGGAGAATATAGAAACTCCATCCAGATTGGGATTTGAATCTGGATCCCCAGCATTGAGAGACGAACATGCTTACTACTAAGCCACCATGCTGCCCTGTTTTAAAATTTGTTTATAATTAACAAATATAATTAAATTTAGCACCGAAAACACAGAAATCCACTTCTCTGTTGTTTTATCTTTTAATTTAAAGTTCAATGGATCTGTAATATTTTCTTTTCATTTCTTTTTTAGAAAAATATTTTTTTTTAGGATTTACCAACCTTCCTGACATTACAGCTTCACTTAGGGCTGTTTCTGAGAAGCTCGATGTTGCCAGGCCTGCCAGGCTTTTTACCTGTGTTGATATTTTTTGATATTTCATCTGTCTTCGACATCTAATCTTTCTTTCCACCCTTGGATTCACTGGCTCAGCATTGCAGTGGGCTTCATCTTACCTTGAGGACAAGTTAAATACCGGCAAACCTAAACCATTACACATTTCAGAGATTTTAAAAACCAGGCAAGCTGCAGCAATAGAAACTTATTTGCTTATATGAACTTTTTGAATGCGTAAGAGTTCATTTATTGGATAGTCATTAAAAGAATGTAACATTCATGGAATTATCCATGTATTTATGGGTCTTGCTTTATGCACTGGTGTGCAGTCATGTTGGAGTCATTGCCAAACTGTTTCCTCAAAGTTGGTAGCATGATTTTGTGAAAAATCCCCCATCACAGGGTGCCAATCTATCGCTTGGCACACTCACTCACACAAACACACACTATGTAGGGCAATTTAGAACATTCAATTTACCTTGAATTCAGGTTTTTGTACTGTGGGTGGATACTGGAGAACCCAGAGGAAACCCGTCGCAGACACGGGGAGAACTTGAAAACTCCACCCTGATTGAGTTTTTTTTTTTATTAATTTTTTTTTATGATTATGCCAATTTGCGTTAAATTTTTTTTATTGTGGATTTTGTTGGATAAGCTAGACCTTATTTTAGTTCACTATCTGTCTGATGATTATATATTATTATATAACTATCAATAAAATGGAAAAACAAATTATAATGATGATCAAACTTTGACTAAATCCTAAAGAATGCCCTGAACAGACTGAATAAACCTGCTGTAGCATTAATGCAGAACAGATTTCCATGCCTGTTGGGTGAATATCAAACCTGCTAAGAGGTGCATCATAATATTGATTAAATTAAAAAAAGTCCATATGCTACAAGCTCGGTCACTTTGCTGAGCAGATGTACAGACGCTGTTAATGGGTAAGATAAGACAATGATAGTGTTTGTGCAAGAGCATGGGAGACAGGTTGTATCTGAACATTAGTAGTCATTTGGCAAAAGTGCTACTTCGAGGTTGTTCGGTTTACATGAGCTTGTTGGTTTATTCTGTGAAATTCTGTGAAAAAAATCTGTGAAATTTATTTTTTGGTGAGCTATTTTGCCTACAGTTCTTACACACAGAGGAATGTGTTCTCCACATTTAACCCATCTGTGGACAGTCCTGTACATAACACATGGGGAGTAATTGGGGTTAGGTGCATGGATCAAGGGCACATTAGCCATAGTACTTGAATCAAATCGAGGACCTTCAGGTTGCAAAGCTGGTTCCTTAATCAAAAGCCCATGACTGCACAATAGTTGGCTTTTTAGATGCAGCAATGAAAATATGATCCTACGACATGCATTACATTTACATCAGGTCATTTAGCAAACACTTTTATCCAAAGCAACATACAAGTATCCCAACTTAATGGTTTGGATCAGAGCACAGGGTTCACCACAGCATCCCTGGAGCAATGAGTGTTAAGGGTCTTGCTCCAGGGCCCACATTGATAACTTCATCGTGGACCAGAGATTTGAACCCACAACCATAGGATTGATAGTCCAACAGCCACTGAGCTACCAAGCCACAACACTACATAAGCATAATGCCACCTGTTTGAACATCTGCTGAATAGGATTAAATTCAGAGTTTGAATTTAAGACTGTCACTTTCATACCGTGAGAAGCATTTTAAACGTATTTTTTGTAACATTATACTTAACTTGTGCCAATGTCCAAACCTTAACCAAAAAGATACAGCTGTACGTCCGAAAAACATATTCGATGTGAATATATGCAATCATGCAAACGCAAAATGGCAAAAGGTGTTGGAAGGTCACACCTTTGAAATAAGGTAAAACAAATGTCAATATCTATGTCTGATTTTCAGATTAAACTTTAAGGTGTATGACAGAATAAAGGACACTGGAGAACTCTATTGCGATAGATACAATGATAAATAGACAGAGGCATGATGAAGCAAATGTCATGAATAACCATGAGTGCTGGATTTCCTAGTCCTGGATTCTTGCTTATTCATTTTGAAACAATGGGGAGAAAAACAGTAAAAATAAATTCCCACTGACCTTGCCCTGTCCACCGAGGTCATGCATAAATTATGCAGTGGGACATCTGCTTTAGTATACACACAGTGCTGTTCTGCACAAATGCTGAATGGTGATGATTGGAAGTACTTGTGCAGCTGGTGCTTATTAGGTGATGTGTCATACAATGATCTATATGCATTATCACATCACATCTTTCATGTCAACGCTGTAAACATAACCCCGATATGACATGCGGAAAAGACTTTGCTAAACAATGTTTAGCAGATATAATAAGAAAGCAACAGGTGAGCAGATGTATCAACATAGAAGTACTATAGTTTTAAATACAAACAAATAAATATAACAGATGATCCTACTACCTACCTGGAGCTGGATTGATGATGAATACTGTTTGTCACAAGTCCATGCATCAGAGAGTTTAAGCTGTAATTAATGATTGAAAAGGTGCAACAAAATACTAATGATGCAGGGTTTTCTCATGATTTCATAACATTTTCCTCGGAATTAGGTGATTCCATATTTTTCAGGTTTCTCAATGCAAATGTTCATTCGTTCATTCATTCATTCATTCAATTATTATATTCCTCATAATCCTCTACTAAGGACACACAAACACACACTATATGGGGTATTACAGAGCATTCAATTTGACCTTAAATCCATGTTTTTGGCCTGTGGAAGGAAACCGACGCGGACAGAGGAGAACATGGAAACTCCACCCAGATTGGGATTCAAACCTGGATTACTAGGTATCAGGTATCCCAGAAGGCAACATGCTTACCACTAAGCCATCGTGCCACCCCAATACTAATGATGAGTTTTGTAAATGTAAAAATTCTTTGGCATGCTTCTGTTATTTATTTTTTTTACACAATATAAAAATTGGGATGGCACGGTGGATATGTGTAAATAACATATAACCTGTTAAGTTAGTTTTAAATAAAAAAAAAAAATTGTGAATGACAAGTCACATTACTTTCCCATTAAATACTAGTCCTGACTAAATTGGGCTTTAATTTGCAAGACTATTGTAATGTCACAAAAGTTCTAGTAGAATTGAATACATTTTTCATGACACTTCTTTCACAACACCAATTAAGTAATGGCATCACTAACAGCCTTAAAGGTATTTAGACAGTTGCCAGGGCTAATTAATTGTAGCACTGGTTGAGTTTTGTATTTGAAAAACAAATTTTCAGTTAGAAGACTTTTTTCAATATCAAACAAAATACCTTAATGTATAAAATAATTAGGGTATAGAAAAGTGAGTGAAGAGACAAGGATAGATGACTCAAAGGTGACTTCCAATCATGTCTGGCAAGTTTCTGCTGAAGCAGCTTTGACACATGCATTAAAGGGAGAACATTCATGTTTAGAATAACAACGACGTATAGATAGAGTTCTAACCTGAACAAACACAAAGGGCAAAGAAAGAACCTGTAAATGGAGGACATTCTTTTGCCAGCTGAACATTTTTAATGCTTGGTACATTTTTAATAAGTTTATATAGAGACAATTTAGAATCATTCTAAGGTAAAAAAGTTTCTAGTTTTTCCCACATTTTTTATAGTTGAGTTTTTAATATAAATCTATAAAATATTTAGTATTATTTTAATATTTTACTCTTTTTTAACAAGTTCTTATCCTTCTTATCCGCAGTATTTGATATGTTTCTGAACAGGATGCTGGGCGGTTTGGCGGTGTACTGGTTTACACATTTGCTTCTGAGCACCAGCATCCAGTTCGAATCCCAATCTGGGTGGAGTTTCCATATTCTCCCTGTGTCCACGTGGGTTCTCTGGTTTCCTCCCATAGGCTCAATATATGGATTCAAGGTAAATTGAAGGCTCTAAAATGCCCCATATAGTGTGTGTTTTTGTAAGGTAGTGTGCCCAGCAATAGATTGGAGCCCTGTCCTGGGTGTATCTGCCCAGCGCCTGAAATGTTCTCCAGTGGATTGGCATGGAGAACCCCTCTGATATCCTAGTAGAGGATTAAGAGGAAGATTATGAATGAATGAATGAATGAATGATTTAATATAATGTTATAATAAATAGAATATATGACAAACAAATGACTGCTCAGAGACCACAAGAGAAAGAAAGAGAATATCTCAAGATACAAGCCTTCCCCTTTGCAGTGAATCAAATGCAAACAACATCTCAAAGGGCACATGCCCCTACAACCATAACAATACCTCAGTATGCATGTCACTTCTACCTGCTTAAGATTCAGTCATGGTACATTACAACCTTCCGACTCTTACTTGCTATTTCAGGTGCATCAGGAGTAGTAACACTGGTGTGTATGATAACAGAATGGAAAGTATGATTACATATATATTGCACTGATTACAGTCAATAAGGTGTACTTAAATATTTACACTTAATAATTAGCATGTTGGCGATGCAGTAGTAGTGCTATACAAATGTAAATTAAAGAAATATATCTGCCTGTTGATTTACACTAAGTACAACAATAGTGACAGTGTATATAACCTAAATACAATTAAATGCATTGTTATTTTGTTAGTTAGTTAGTAAGTGAAACTATAATTTGTGATGCCTACCCAGTTTGGTACATATAAATATGATGAGACACAGTATTTAATGCTCGATTACCCCAAATAAATTAATGAATAAATAGGTTTGTTTTTAGTGAACTTATCAAGTGTATGTGAATTAAATATTATAGTTATTATTTTTGACGTATAATAAAAAAAACTAAATATATAGAATCTTTTTTTTATAGAATGTCTTCTTTTTTATAGAAAAAATCCAGAGAAAACCCACACAGACACAGAGAGAACATAGAAAAGCCACCCAGATTGGGATTCTTATCTGGATCCAAAGCGCTAAGAGGCAAACATACTAACCACCCACCCACTACCCCACCCTAATCTAAAATGTATTTACTGCAGTGTTTTAAATTAAAAAGTTCAAAAACAAATTGGACAGGCTTGCCTGACACGTAAAGATAAAATATCCCAGTCCTTTTCCAATCCAAACACTTCAATATAAATGTTCAGACTTAAAACAATCAAAATAAAGAATAAAATACACACTTTTATCATTCAACTTTCCAGAGGCAAAATCAGTGTATAAAAATTACTGATTTAATCTATAGCCAAATTATCAAAAGCTAACAAACACAACAAAGAAGGCAAACTTACTAATAAAAGACTTAGTGGTGTTTTTTTATGTTTCAATGGAATGACCAATGTGAAATATAACAAAATGTTCCTGAATAAATGTGATCTCAGATTACCTGTCATTACCTCTCCTGACACTCTACCAGAAATGCTCTACCAATTCTGCCTTACAAAAAGTCAAATGAAACAACCTACAGGATGACTCCTAATAGAAGGACATAAAGTGACCAACCTGAGGCCAACACCTCCACTAAAGAGACAATTACACCCCATTTTACCTAAACGCTCTCCCTGAAATATAACACTAAAAACGAAATAATCAGGGATGTTCTAAGATCAAACACTAGAACTGGAGGAGCAATCAGCCTCCATTTGAATGGGACAAAGCACTTAAAATGAAGAACAAGTGACTTCTGAGTATCAAAAAGTCAGAGTAGTAACATGAAACTATTCTACACCAATAACCTAGGTGGTTTCATGGAACATTCAATTTCAGAAGTGCAAAAAGAATTCCTTATTTATTAATAATTTATTAAGTGCAACTCTTAGATTGGTGGCCCCGTTAGTTCATAGAAAAACATACCTAGTTTGTACAAAAAAAATAAAATATGAAGTATTTATTAATCAGAGTCTGTCTAATTCTAAATCAAATGTAGTAAGCATTGAAACACACCTCTTTGTAATTAAATTCAGATGGTGATTCAGAACATTTGCCACAGGTGTATAAAATCTGTACAAAATAAAGAACAGCTTGGAAAAGCCATTTTCAACTCCAGCTTGACTTGTGCACTAATACACAAAGCAAGGTCCATAATGATATAGTTGGGTAAGTTCAGTGTTCAACATACTGTATGTTCTTTTACGTTGTCATTGATATCTAAAATTACAATCTTTTTGCTATGTGGGCAACAATTTCACACTTTAAAATCTTATCGAAAGCCTTTCAGAGGAGCAAATTATTTTGAACAACTTTGAACTGTGCACTAAAAAACAAACAGAAATAGGGAGTACATGCAACACCTCACTCAAAGAACCTGTTTCAATTGAACTTGGAAGTTCTGTTCATGAGGTGAGAGTGATAACTACCGTGCCCTGATCTGGTTTTAAATATTTGTTCCTAGCCTGTACCTGTTCCTAGCCCCACTGCAGGTAATTACCAAAAGATCTGTGTAACAAATCTGTGTAACTGATGAACTTTGAGAAGATCGGTAAATCACCCATTTAGCTAAAGTTATGTAGTCATCTGATCATCACAATATTGAAAGCCAATACTCCATCCCCACAGGTGTTACTGCCTCTACTATTTTTTAGAAGACATCCAATCAGTGGATGAAACATATGTGATGTCAGACCATATAAACAACAAGGCTCATAAGTGACATGGATAAACCCAAAGATGCTTATTAGGGTTAAAGTCACATTCAGCCTTCTGGACTTTATTGAGCGTAGGCCGCTATGTTTTTGATGAGAATTTATTATTGTATTTTTTGCAGTTTCTAAGCAACTGTTCTTTATGATGTCAAATGGTAATTAAAACTTTCCAATGAACTTACTTTAACTAATATATCTGCAAGGCAAAACCAAAAAATAACATATGTGTGAACGATCAGTGAGCAGATTGTTTATTCATGTTCAACTTAGCTTAAAAATGGAGAACGGTGAAGCAGCTTGTATTGTGTTGAAAGGAAATGGAGTGCAACTAAGCAGATCTGTGACATGTAACTACATTTTTGGGCAAGTCAGCATCAAGCTAGCATTAATTTGATGGTGTGATGATGTTACACAGAAGAATTGAGCCTCATATGTAAGCTAAGAAAAAGCTTCCTTTTTCCTTTTTGTTTCCGTAGATGCACATTGTATTTCTACAATGACAGAGTGTAGTGCATCTGTTTCACTGTGTCATAAGTACCATTGGAGATCAGGTATTATTTTGTTTGGTGGATGGTTCTGAGCACTGCAATGACACTAATGTCTTGTTAGACACCATTTAGATAGAAGATGGCTGACTGTGGTGCGTGCGCATCTGGTAAATGGTCTCCTCCTCTCTGACAGTTGCCCAATTTCGACTAGTAACAATAAGCTGTTAACCTAGGTCTCATCTATTCCAGTATAAAAATCAGATTTTTGATCCACATGTTTGAATTGGCCCATTTTACACACCCTAAAACACCCTAATGCCACCCTCCTTATTTATCTGGGCTTGGAACCGATTGTCAAAATTGATTCAAATGTATTTAAAGCTGCAGCAACAATATGCAGGGGCGTGGTAGCTCAGTGGTTAGGGTGTTGGGCTATCAATCTGAAGGTTAGGGGTTCAAATCCCAGGTCCCACTGAAGTTACCAGTGTGGGTCCTTGAGCAAGACCCTTAACCCTCATTGCTGCAGGGATGTTGTGATCCCCTTGTAAGTCGCTTTGGATAAAAGCGTCTGCTAAATGACCAAATGTAATGCAATGTAAATGTAATATGCACTGTAACTAAACACTAACAATAATGAGACATTTGACTCTATATTTGACATTTGAAAGGTAGATCACTGATTGGAGTGTTTGGCCATCAATCTAAAGTTTAGGAGTTCTAAACCCTGAGTCCAACAAAGTGTCGATATGGGTTCTTAGCCCTCATTGGCACTTAACCCTCATTGCTTCAGTGGTGCTGCATGATGACTGACCCTGTGCTCTAACCTCATCCATCAAGTTGGTATGCTTGTAAGTCACTTGAAATAAAAGTAAGTATAAGATAATAATCTAATGTTCTAAAGAATAGGATTTCGAAATCTAAAATTGAGAGAATGGACTAAAGAAGAAAAGGTTACCAGATTTATTTGCAGTCAAGGTTTTCTACACTGAGATTTTTCTCAGTAATTACTGGTGTGTTTGTTCTTTTAACAGTGAAGCATTGAATTAGTCAGTGCTGCTAACGAATAGATATACACTCAAGGTAGACAAATGGCTTCATATCATGCTTCGTTTCAAAAGCATGAATAATGTTCTCATAACACTCTCATTGTTGGAAAAAAAATGATGCTACACATGCACACAGCTGAATAACTTTGTTCCTTTAAAAGAGAGTTTTGAGGCTTTGATTTATGAAAGAGGGTTCTTATCTGTGTTTTTGTCCTCTGCAGTGGTGAGAGAACCATTGAAAATACAGCACAGTTGAGAAGAAAAGCAAGGCCAGAATATTTGATCTGTATTGCTTGTTTACTAAGATATTGCAGGATCTTCTGGCACAGGGTTGAAACATATTTTAAGTTATTTAAAATGTATTTAGGGTTTTTTTTTTTAATAGTTTTTCACTGATTTGTAATACTTCCATTGTATACTCATCAAACCCACAAGATTACCAAATTTAGCTCTGAAGAATGTTGTTATTCACTTCTGTTTCAGGAAGATAAGCTCAGTCCAATTCAAGCTCATATTCTTGGCTGGAAAGATTTTTTAAGGGACCTTTAGGGTTACTTTTAAAACAAACCTTCAGAGGTTCACCCTCAAAAGACACCAGTAGTTCCATTACTATTACATACAGTCTAGTCTGGACTGTACAGTACTACAAAACGTCTTGCGGGATCTTATATTATTACAGCAATAGCAAACGATATTTTAATTATTATTAATTCTTTTAATTGCTTTTCAGCTGAAGTCAGCGAGGCGCGAGCATCATAGGTGGCCCTTGGTTTCCACCAATAGACTGCAGTGTGTTAGCATTTTATGGCTTGCCAGCCTCTCTTCCCTTAAGTAGGACTGGCAAGAATCACTGCGCTCTGCTGCTGGCATGGTAATGATAATGGTAGCTGTGCACTGAAAGTATGTGCAAGATGGGAGCATTTTATATGCAGATGCAGCACTCCAGCAACATATCCATTGAGCTGTCTCAGCAGTGATGCACTTGCAGCTTAAGCTTTTTAAAATAATAAAAGCTGAGAACAATAATTAGCTTTAGATGCATCCTCAGGTGGTGTGAACATGCTATGCTGTATTACAGGTAAAGAAAATAAGTTAAATCATGAAATTTAAATCTGTTATGGGTAATTAATTAACTTTCTTATAATCATTATTTGTCCACTTCTTTGCTAATGTTTCTCCTCCCACAGTTAAGCTAAAGCCACTAAATTGTACAGGATGGTAGAAACTATATCCAACAAGTTGCAGGTGAATACACAGTGCCCAAAACAAGATAACACAAAACAAGAGTTGCCCCAGCTGGGCACTGGGCAGATACTCCCAGGACAGCATGCTCATACAGACACAAAGCACTATATAGCAGTGATTAAGAGCAGCCAGTATACCTTAAATCCATGTTTTTGGACTGTGGGAGAAAACAGGAGAACCTGGAGGAAAGCCACCCATGCATACATGGAAGCTTTACCCAGATCAGGATTCGAACCTGGATCCCCAGTGCTAAGAGGCAAATGTGCTAACCACTAAGCGTCCATGCTGACTGGGACTTTACTAGTGCACACAAACATTGACTTCTCCTTTGTGTACACCCATTATGGTAAACAAGTGGTCCAGAGTGCTTTAGCAAGCCTGCTTATTTAAATAAGATCAGCACTTGACTTGTACAACCCTCAAACATAATTTTTGTAATTTGGCTGACAAGGATTTCTTTTGTGTTTCAAGACAGGCATTTCTTTCCATCATAAGAAAGAAGAACCTGTAGACATCTAATTCTCACATACATTCTGATGTAGCACCTCATTTTAAATTCATGGATTATGCCGTTGTTGGCAGTGTAAGTGTAAAAGTCTAATCATATGAAAAGTCTTCTCTCTATGTGTATTTTTCTTCTAGCTCTGCATTTCAAATGAGTGCTTCCGAAACTATAGTAACAGTTTGGGGAAGAATTTTCAGTTTCATCATGACTATCCTAGTGCACAAAACAAAGTCTATAAGGCATCGTTGGGTGCGTTTGCATGAAATAACTGATGATTGGCTTACTCAGAGCTCTGATCTCAACCTCTTTATTCACTTATGGAATAAACTAAAATGATATTACAAACCAACGCTCATGTCAATAGAAGTGTCTGACCTTACCAATGTGGAAAATTTGAAACACTCCAAAATCTTTCCAGAAAGGGTGGCTTAGTGGTTAGCAGATTCGCCTCTCAGCACTAGGAATTCCCAGTTCGAATCCCAATCTGGGTGGAGTTTAAATGTTCTCCCCGTGTCCACGTGGGTTTCCTCTGGGTTCTCTGGTTTCCTCCCACAGTCCAAAAACATGGATCAAGTCTATTGAATTCTCCAAATTGCCCCATATAGAGTGTGTTTGTGTGAGTGAGTGTGTGTCCAGCAATAGATTGGCGCCCTGTCCTGGGTGTATCTGCCCAGCGCCCGAGATTTTCTCCCCTGAATAGACATGAGGAACCCCACTGCGACCCTAGTATAGGATAAAGCGGAAGGTAGATGGTTACCGTTGGTGAACAGCAATCTTCAAGTCTGACCACAGATTCTCAATTGGATTAAGGTCTGGGCTTTGACTAGGCCATTCCAATATGTTTACACGTTTCCTCTTAAACCACTCAAGTGTTGCTTTAGCGGTATGCTTTGGGTTATTGTCCTGTTGGAAGGTAAATCTCCACCCTAGTCTCAGATCACTGACAGACGTAAACAGGTTTTGCTCAAGAATATCCCTGTATTTAGCACCATCCATCTTCCCCTCTACTCGGACCAGTTTTCCAGTCCCCGCTGCTGAGAAACATCCCCACAGCATGATGCTTCCACCATCATGTTTTACTGTGGAGATGGTGTTCTTGGGGTGATGAGATGTGTTGGTTTTGCGCCAGACATAGCGTTTTTCTTGGTGGCCAAAAAGTTCAATTTTGGTCTCATCTGATCACGGTACCTTCCTCCATACAGTTTGGGAGTCTCCCACATGCCTTTTTGCAAACTCGAAACGAGCCTTCCTATTTTTGCCTGTAAGTAAAGGTTTTTTTCTGGCCACTCTTCCATTAAGCCCAGCTCTATGGAGTGTACGGCTTATTGTGGTCATATGGACAGATACTCCAGTCTCTGCTTGGGAACTTGCAGCTCATTCAGGGTTACCTTTGGTCTCTGTGCTGCCTCTCTAATTAATGCCCTCCTTGACCGGGCTGAGAGTTTTGGTGGGCGGCCCTCTCTTGGCAGGTTTGTTGTGGTACCATGTTCTTTCCATTTGATGATGATGGATTTGATGGTGCTCCGGGGGATCATCAGAGATTTGGATATATTTTTATAACCCAACCCAGACTTATACTTCTCTACAACTTTATCCCTGACTTGCTTGGAGAGCTCCTTGGTCTTCATGGTGTTGTTTGGTTAGCTTAATGGTGTTGCAGCCTCTGGGGCCTTTCAGAAAAGGTGTGTATATACTGACAGATCATGTGACACTAAGATTGCACACAGGTGGCCTTCATTTCACTAAGCATGTGACTTCTGAAGGTAATTGGTTGCACCAGAACTTTTTAGGGGCTTCATAACAAAGGGGGTGAATACATATGCACATGCCAAATTTCAGTTTTTTATTTTCATATTCTTTATATACATATATTTTTTTCTTATTTCACTTCTAAAACGTAGACTATTTGGTGCAGATGCATCACATTCAATTCGGATTTAAAAAATACATACAGGTTGTTAATTTATTCATTCATTCATTATCTCCCGCTTTATCCTCTATTAGGGTCGCGGTGGGGTTCCCCATGCCCATCCAGGGGAGAGCGTCTTGGGCGCTGGGCAGATAGACCCAGGACAGGGCGCCAATCTATCGCTGGGCACACACTCACTCACACAGACACACTCTATATGGGGCAATTTTGAGAATTCAGTTGACTTGATCCATGTTTTTGGACTGTGGGAGGAAACCGGAGAACCTGAGGAAACCCACGCGGACACGGGGAGAACATGGAAACTCCACCCAGATGGGGATTTGAACCGGGAATCCCTAGTGCTGAGAGACGAACATGCTAACCACTAAGCCACCGTGCCGCCCATACAGGTTGTAATGTAGTAAAATAGAGAAAAATCCAAGGGGGTGAATACTTTTGCAAAGCACTGTATATAAACTGATGTAACCTTACAATAGGTTTTTATAAAAGCTTCTGTAGGTATAATTAGTTTATATTTAACTTTAATGTGATTATGAAATATCAACAAAATATCATCTAATCAGAAGTACAAAGTGGCAAGTGCAGAATGTACAATAGATACACTATATAGTAAATATAGACTAGGTTGGTGTTCCAAAACTTTTGTCCACATCGTAGAGAGAAAAGTCAGTAAACCAAACACCCGACTTGCTGTCTGGAGTGATAAGACTGTGATTAATGATCAGATCATGACCATGCTTTACTACAGTAAATGGTGCTGAGAAAAAGCCTTACTATATATTGCAGTAAACACAGTGCTGAGCTGTTATTGCACCATGAGTTTTCAGTTGATAATATGGCCAGGAAATTTATAGATACTGATTGAACTGACTGGCTGCAAATCACTAACAAAAGCCTGTGGTTGTTGAAATGGTTGTAGTCACAGATGGGTATCTGAAATTGGTTTGACTATCTGGCTTAAATCAACCACAAAAATTTTGATATAAGGACCAGACAGGATAAATAGACACATATTAACCCAACACCACTATTTAAACAGTAATAGGAATTATTTTACAGTTTAATTAACTAGCCTCATTGTGGACTGGTTGTCTTATTACTTTATTTTTTTGTGAGCCTCAGTCATGTGCTGTTTACAGAATGTAGAGGAAGTGTCAAAAATCAGATCTTTACTAAAAACAATTAATAATTTTTATTTTAATGTTATTTATTAATTCATTCATTATCTTCTGCTTTATCTTATATTAGGGTCGCGGTGGGGTTCCCCATGCCCATCCAGGGGAGAACGTTTCGGGCGCTGGGCAGATACACCCAGGACAGGGCGCCAATCCATCGCTGGGCACACACTCACTCACACAGACACACTCTATATGAGGCAATTTGGAGAAACAATCTCCCTAGATCCCTAGTGCTGAGAGGCGAACGTGCTAACCACTAAGCCACCGTGCCGCCTATTTAATGTTATTTACTACATGATTATTTGATTCACCACAATTGAATTACCAACTGTAACATGGTATCCGTAGCTTGAGGGTTTTTTGCTCTAGTCACAAAAGTCACTGCAGCTTACAACTGTACACTGCAATGATAATTAGGCTAAGGTGCAGCCACGAATTGTTTTAGCGGTGGGTGACCATGTCACCATGCAGGTCACCATGTCACGAGTGCACCAGTGCCTGGGGAGGAAAAGCAGAGCTGTCAGCTATGGACTTTGATTAGAGGTAATTAATGCATTAATGCAAACACCTTTATCCAAAACAACTTACAAATATCCCAACTCGGTTGGGGACAGAAACAAAAGCTGGGATTTTTAACCCACAACCTTCAGACGACAGTGTGGTAGCTCAGTGGTAAGGGTATTGGGCCGTCACTCTGAAGGTTGTGGGTTCAAATTCCAGGTCCACTGAAGTTACCAAGGTGGGTTCTTGAGCAAGGTCTTTAACCCTCATTGTTTTATGACCAACCCTGTGTTCTCACCCCAACCATCAAGTTGGGATATGTGTAAGTCGTTAGGATAAAAGTTTCTGCTAAATAACTGAATGTAATGTAATTGCCTAATACCCTAACCACTGAGCTAGTACACACTTTAGCTTTTGCCGTTTAGAAAAGCTAACCGACTTCCTAACTCTCTTAAATGCTTCTGTTGATTTGTTTCATTAATCGATTTTTAACAAGACCAGCCCTGTTTCAGAAGATAGCACAAACTGCAATAATGCAGGATCAAAGGTGTTATATGTATAATTTTAATTAAGACTTATTTCGACCACTTTGTTAATCTTTGCAGTAGAGATACCTGACCCAGATTATGAAAAACATGCCTTTAATATTGAGCAGCATATGGAAATTTACAGATGCTGTACAGCCCTGAAGTGATTCTAATCAGATCAGTCTCTCATTCCCACCATTAATCACACTGTTGTCTTTAACAACGACCTGTCAGGAGGAGACAGCTTGACAAGGAAATTGCTGTTCTTTACCACGCGTACATGGGTTCTTCACAGTCCTGTTGTCCTCTAAAACAAAGGATTTTAGAACTTGTGAACGGGGGTTTAGCATTTTTTTGTTTGATAGTTCAGGTTAAAAATACTTTGAATGCATGGCAGCATATTCTTGCTTAACCTTTATTAACAATTGTGCACAGTTTTATCTAATCTTACTGTGGTAACATCACAGAAAAATGACTTCTGTACCTCTCTTGGGACTGGTTTTCATTTGATCATTTGATTTGAAGTTCCCAGGCCTTGTTTAAGTTAATTAACTATTAGTTAGTACATTAATGGCTCATTTGGGTTAGTTGGCTCATTTAGGTTCTTTTCAGGCCTACTTATACCTCACCTTAGAACTCTGTATTCAGTACTTGGCATCTCAGTGTACGTCTCTGCACTGCACTAACACACTGGGTGTTACACTTTAGTTTAAAATCAAGAGCACTAATTTGGTGTTGATATATTGCATTTCTAAATTGTGGTGATGGAATCAGCAGTATTTAATTGATGCATGTTAAACTATATTAAAAATGTATTATTTGTGATGGTGAAACTGAGATCAAATGCAGATTTGTTTATTAAAGGTGGAGACAGAGAAGTGGGTAAAAAACAGTGAAAAGTTCCTATTTATTTTTCTGTACTTTCTCCCAGACAACAATGAGATCAGGAAGAACAAAGGAAACTTTAGCATAAATCCCCTGTTGCCCAAATGTGTCTCCTGAGATAACGTCCTTAGTAATTTCACTAGTCAAATCATCAAAGAAATCGGATTTCAGTTTCATTTCTTAAAATGTAAAAAAAAAATTCTTAACACAGAAAATGCAGCATTACTATAGAAGTGTGAGTAAGGTACACATTAGTCACCCATTCTAATAGCCGGGCCAGCTATTAGCCAACCAGATTTAAGGACCAGCACAATTAATCATGGGCTTTTGGTTAAGGAACCGGCCTTGTGACCTGAAGATCCCTGGTTTGAGTCCCAATCCCAACAAGGATTATGGCTAAAGTGAACCTCAGCTTTCCGGCTGTATTTTAATGGGCTGTCCATTGCACGGATGAGTTAAATCCTTGTGTGTAAGTACAGTAAGCAAAATAAATCATTCATTCATTATCTCCCGCTTATCCTCTATTAGGGTCGCGGTGGGGTTCCCCATGCCCATCCAGGGGAGAACGTCTCGGGCGCTGGGCAGATAGACCCAGGACAGGGCGCCAATCCATCGCTGAGCACACACTCACTCACACAGACACACTCTAAATGGGGCAATTTTTGAGAATTCAATTAACTTGATCCATGTTTTTGGACTGTGGGAGGAAACCGGAGAACCCGGAGGAAACCCACGCAGACACGGGGAGAACATGGAAACTCCACCCAGATGGGGATTCGAACCGGGAATCCCTAGTGCTGAGAGGCGAACGTGCTAACCACTAAGCCACCGCGCCGCCGCAAAATAAATCACTTTGCATTTTTCTTTACATAAGTCCCATAATGAAATTAATATAAAATCATATAATATGATATAATATGTGAATGTGCTGTTTATTATTGGCCTTCTGTTTTAATGACCTTAAATACTTTTAAACATTTCATATCTTAATCTCAGACAATGTGCTTTTAATGTGCATGCACTCGAATTGTAAAATTCCAGCGAAAGTGCAGAACCTTTAAATTCCTCCTCACAAAGTGTGTGGATGAATCGCTTGGAATGGAGCATGATTAATTTGTGTTTAGCTTCTTCATTTGAAAGAGCAACATAGAATCAGTCCTCATACTGTACACACACAATCCATTAGGTAGCGTAAAAGATGGATGTGTTTACTTACTCTGTCTAAAAATGGGCTGCATTGTGATTTATAACTTGTGATAACATCAAGCCATTGAGAGAACATGCTTACCTATTATCTTTTTTATGTTGGATGTGGATTGGAGTTTGGTTGAAGCAGAAGCTTTCATTATCTTAACATTCTTTTATTTCTGTAACCACTGAAATGGGTCTCAGGTGCTATTTGTTAAAGAATTCCAAATTTGTTGCAGGAAACCATCTAATGTCACCATGAATGCATTTGATGGTTTGTCTAAAAACATTGATGATTTTTATACACTCACTGGAGAGAAACTCTCTAATCACATAGATTTTTTTTATCAGAAACGTGACTTAGTGTTATTGCTTACAAAGCATTCAAAATTTCAGTAACTTTCTATGAACCTGGTATTCATAGTGCATTATAAAGTGTTTTATCTATCTATTTGCCCTAAGAGGTGGGTTGTCTTGTATATGATGGCCAGGAAGCAACTAGGGTTATGTGCCTTGCTCAACTACACTTCAGCCATAGTACTTGGTAGGACCAGGAATCGAACCAGGACCTTTAGGTCGCAAGGCTGGTTCCTTAGCCAAAAGCCTATGACTGGCCCAAATAGGTTTCAGGTCACTATTTTATAGAACCCCATGAATTAAAAACTAACAAACTTATATGACGGACAATTAATGCAAATGTACTAAGCATCAGTGTGTGCTAATATTTAGACATGTACCCCACGAACAAAAGTGGTGTATAACTTTGGTGTATAACTGAGGAGTTCATGTCTGCCACTGCTTTAGATTTGATGTTAATTGCTACAAGCAGCTATTACTGAAACCTGTGAGGTATTACACAATAGGTTAGGTAGTAAGGGTGTCAATATTTGGCTAAATCAATTTTAAATATGCGTTGACAGATGCAGGATGGCTGGTTTAATCTTCTTTTTAAACTTCTGTGGGACAGAAAATTGTGTTCTTCAAATAAATAATCACACTGATTGATCGCCTAAATCCCAGGCAACATGGTGAAGCATCCATCATCTGGATCTGGCTCTCCACTCATGTTTTATCTTTAATCTAAATAGTAAACCCAGAGGTGGAGTTCAGCAGTGAAGAGCGTTTATCTGCCGGAGAGAAATGTAAATTGCTCTTAGGCTGTGTTAAGTATCGATTACAGTGCAGTGCAAACAAGCTCCCAAAGCTTTGGCTTATCTGACGCCATACATTTTTCTTGTCATTTAAATTGAATTTCTCATTCTGGCTGCACGTTCGGTTTTATTAAACAGGATGTCTTCTGACAATGTCAATATGACATACAGATTACTGTAGATGGCATGTGGACTCACTGGAAATGCTTGGATTTGCCACCTTCACATTATTCATTCAAATAATTGATAAGAACTTGCGACAGTGATGGTCCTTTAAGCTCCTGTAATGTCAAGAGAGCACAAATGCACAAGTAGTACAGTTCTATTTGTACAATCATGTAATTCTAAACCTATAGTTATATAAGCCTTTAGGACAATATCTATGGTTAATCTCTGAAATTTAGTAACTGCAATTTATTTGTCAGTATGTCTTTGGATTATAAGTGTAAACTGATGTTTCAGAAGTAAACACACACAGGCATGGGGCATTGGACACAGTAAGTGTCCAAGCAGGATTAAAACCCAGAACATTCTGGCATATGAGGCCACTGAGCCACCATACTGCCTGTAAATAATAATTCCTGTCTGAAAGGAATATGACTCTGTGATAAAGTGATTTATTTTGCCTACTGTGCGTACACACAGAGGAATTTGTCCTCCACAATTAACCCATCCGCGCAGTGAAACACACTCATACGTACACACACTGGTGGGGTGAGCACCAGTGTGCCCGGAGCCATGAGCAACCTTGAATACAGCGTCCGGGGAGCGATTGGTGTTAGGTGCCTTGCCCAAGGGCATTTCAGCCAACCAGGGACCAGGGACCTTCAATTCACAAGGCTGGTTCCTTAACCACAAGCCCATGACTGCCCCTGTGCTCAGCTTGATTTAGCCAGCTTAAGTGCCCTCAAACCTCCGTAAACTCCAAGCTTCTGACTACAACCACTTAACCCCACAAAAAAATTCTTGCATACACCCCGAAAAAATTCTACTTTAATTTCTTTCGCAAGGGAACAATCCCTAAGACCTTCAAATTCACTATTGTTTAAGCAGGCTGAATGAACCTGATCTCCTGAAAGAACGTCTGCAATCATTCAGGTCTCCATCTAAACCTGTCAAATCTGACAGAACAGTTTTTGTATAGCCAATAATAGCTTTCTTATGCTACCTACTGCATCACTATGCTTTTTAAATATTCAAAATGGACCGTTTGAGCTTTAAATCTAATCCAACCAGGTAGGAATGCTTATAAGGCTTATATTCTTATATGCTTGATGCTTATAAGGCTTTGAATCTCTGAATATATCAAACCAACTAATAAAGGATAGTGAAAAGATATGAGAAAGTCTTTTTTTCACTTGTACCTGTTAGGTACCTGCAAATTTTGCACAGTTGTGTCCTGTGACCTGCATTTTGAGAAAGACTGTTAGATGTTGTATGTTCACTTATTATAGGAGATAACCAATTTATCAAGGAAACCCATGCAGGTACAGGAAGGACCTGTGCTCAACCCAGTAGGAATCGAACCTGGGACCTTTTTGTTGTGTCAGAGAACCACTAACCACTGCTACCTATGCTAATCCAAACTTGTACCATATTTAAAAGCAATCCAAGCAATTGAAATTAACCCAGACTTACAACCCCCCCCCACCCCCCAAAAAAAACAGGGTCCTTTATCTCCAATATTATTCGTCTAGCTTCTAATCAGGCCAGCACCATTCTGAGTCATCAGGACCAACCTCTGAGAGAGCGATTCAATGCAAACCCATTTAAAGTTTAACATTAATTAAAAATGGCGTAAAACTATCTCCTTTGTGTAAGCAAAGAATTGTATGTGCAGATAAGAATTCCTTTTTTAATAGTTTTTGACAAATTATGAATTGACTCTGTAGTTGAAGTCCACAATAGATTAAATATGAAATATATTAAATGAGGTGTTTTTTTCTGAGCAGCCAAATCTACCTGTGATACTGAATTGTAATGTGTGAACATAGAAGCCCCTCTCAGTGGACTCGCTGAGATTCTCTCAGCCATGTCGTGTACCTGCAGGCCTCTTGGTGGAAAAGCGCCAAGCTGTGCTGAAGATCACAGTGCGTACAACTTGATTGAGGCAAAATCAATCTCACTCAGGTATGAATTATTTAGTCTTGCAAATGGATATAGCCAAAGAAGTCTCGTGGCATTTGTAGATATGAGTTTCATTGCTCTTAATCTCTCCTCATACAGCAGCAGTGCGGCAGAGAACTTTTAGGAACTGACCTGAGGGACCAGTCAGTGATTGAGTGCAAGATTTACAATTATAGAAAGTTTATGCTTTGTGTTTCTTTGTTTTCCAATAATTTGCTAAATTAGATAGAATCTAAAAATGCTTGCAAGCAAAATAGATCTGATTCTTACAGTTTGATGTAATCTGCAAACTAGACTTTATTTTTACAGGAATTTTAGCCGCTGCTCTTCCATCCATCCATTATCTTCCACTTTATCCTCTACTAGGGTCGTGTGGGGGTTCCCCATGCTCATCCAGGGGAGTACATTTTGGGCACTGAGCAGATACACCCAGGACATGGCGCCAATCTATCGCTGGGCACACACTTACCCACACAGACACACACTAACAAACACACACACACACACATACACACACACACACACACACTCTATATGGGGCAATTTGGAGAATTCAATTCACCTTGATCCATGTTTTTGGACTGTGGTAGGAAACTGGAGTACCCGAAGGAAACCCACGCAGACACGGGGAGAACATGGACATTTAAACTCCACCCAGATTGGGATTTGAACTGGGAATCCCTAGTGTTGAGAGGTGAACATGCTAACCACTAAGCCCCCGTGCTACCCTGCCAGTGCTCTTATAATGCAATATTCCTTTGAGGAGTTAAGCTTTAACAGATATTTAAAACATCCAAATATAACAGACAGGTTTTTGCAACTGCACATGCATGTTTTATAGAGAAAGTAGGAAGAGACACCAGGCAAACTCCATATGGAAAAGACTCTGACGACCCAATGAAAAACTGAACCCAGGCTCTTTATGTTCTGAAGACAACAAGCTGCAATAAACCACCCTACCTTAAATTTACAAAATTGCTCAGCTGTACAGGTGGTCAGTCCGCAGGTTGCTTTCCAATGAACTCTTCCTCTTCAGCCAGATCCACATAGTGGCATTCTCTGTGGCATCCATGATATAAATGATGCATGTATAATACATGCAACTTCGACGGGATTGCAAAAGGTTCTTTAGACTTGCAGCCTGCATTGCATCATCAGCACCAGGTACTTAGTATATTTATGCTTATCTGCCTCCTCCATGTGCTCTTCCTACGATACAGACAGCTTTAACATGACCATCATGAATACACTGCTGTAAACACAATACAAACAAACTAGCATTTGTCGTGCGCAGCATTTGGTATTATTGAAATGAACAACAGAATCCACTGCTCTGTTGTACTGTTAGCAGGGGTAACGCTCAAAGTAAGATTTTAATGTCAGATTAATACATAGCAAGTGATGATAGATCAATTATGTATATTTAATTGACATCATGCATCTGACAGACATTGTAAATTGGCTAATTAGACGGTCACATTCGCTAGTGTGTGGGGTCAAGAACACATATTAGCTTAGTGTTGTGAAGATAACAGATTATCAGGTTGGACGCATTTTAATGGATTTATCAGAATGCGTGAAAGTGCCTAAGGTGATTATGGTAGAAAAGATAGCAGAGCTTAGAATAAGGGCTGGCAAGATTGCACTGATACATTCACATTGTCATGCTAGACTTCAGCGCAATCCTAATAATTGGCAAAGAGAAAGCTGATTGATAGGTGATGTTAAATTTACATTTAGTCATTTAGCATACGCTATTATCCAAAGTGACTTACAAATAAGAACAACACAAGTCAGTAGTTAAGGAAGAACCCAGCTTTACTGTAGAATTTTCAAAACTGATCATAGCATATTCCTTTTGTAAGATTTTTTTGAGCCTGACAATGTTAGACAGCAAGACGAAAGTGATCCCAGTAATAATGCTTAATTAATGCCCATGTTGAAAGAGATCTGAATTAATCACGACACCTAAATTATTTACAGCTAAAGAAGGTGTAATTAAAGCATTATGTTAAAAGATTTGTTTCTAATGTCTTAAAGACCAAGTTTAGAATGTCAGTCAAAGGAATAACCAGTTTTTATCCCATAAACAACGACCTGCCTAGTAATATCTTGCATGGACCGCCCTTTACCTTCAAATTGGTCTATGATCATGGTATTTTGTTAATTTGTCCATATCATGTATATGTAAATGAAATGTAAATTCAGAATGATATCAAGAACTTTAAATTGTTATCACCATAATTTATTTATTTTGTATTTTCTCTGAATAGATTCATTACTGTAACTCCTTTACTGCAATTCAGAATGAATTGATTTCATCCTGTCCTAGCACAGCAAATTTAGAAGATGAAAATGGAAAATGGTGGCTTTTTACTTTAACACCATAATTATCGGTTCCACATGACTTCATGCATAAAAAAGCAAGGCAAGCTCTGGGACTCTGACCTCTGGATTTAGGTGTTATTAAGACATGCATTCAAGTGACCATGGATATTTTTTAATCAAATAAGACATGAGTAAAACTCCAAAGTTATTTTTTAATTCACAAAAGGCATTCATGATAATTCTAGAATACTGTTTTAAAGGGTCAGCTACCTTCAGACTCAGCCTAAGGAACAGGCAAAAATGGAATTGGATGGCACTGTCAGGCTGATTGCTTTATGATACTGTAATTTAGATGTGACCCAGACCCTAATCTAGGTCTGGGAAACCAGCCCAGTGTTGTCTGTGGTGATGTGAAATTGCTGAATTCTCTTTAACTTGAATTATGTCTTAATTACTATGCAGAATCATCACTCTGTGCCTGTCTGCATGCGGGAATGACGATTTGTGATATATATAATAAGGATACTGAGAAAGTCATGTTAACGGATAGAAAGAGAATGATGTTGGTAAAAATGTTAAGTTAAAACTGTATAAGGACTTTTGACTAACAGCTTTATTTATTTATAGACATCAGCAGACAGAAGGCTTTACATATTTAAAAACTCCAAACCACCAAAGAGCAAAACTCGACCCCTGATATGCACATGATATCACAGCTGGTGAAAATTCACTGCGAAGACACCCCCCCCACCTCGGGTTGGCAGGAGAAAAGCAATAGTAAGCTGAAATGTGGGTGACTAGATAAGTAACTTGTAAAGGACAATATGGAATGTCTGAGTCATACATATAAACTTCTGCTCATTATTTCAGAACAATGTACAGTACCAGTCAAAAGTTTGGACACACCTCCTCTTTGCTGCACTTATTGTCCATGTTATCAGTCCCACTTACCATAAAGACGGACTTTGTAGTTCTACAATTCCAGACGGTAGTCCATCTGTTTGTGTACTACAATACATACTTTGTACCACCCCTTTTCTCTGTTCTCTAGTGATTAGGATCTCAATAGTAGCACCAGAGTGCAGGTATTATTTGGACAGTGCATTATTCCTAACCCAGCAGTGTCACTGAAGTGTTTAAATGAAACCAGAGCAGCACCGCTGCACTAAAACCCCCTCACCGCATCAATGTCACTGCAAAAGTGACAAAACAATCCACCATTCAATTTATACCTGTTCTGTAATAGTCCAAAAGAGAACAGAGAACCAACAGGGTACTAATAGTCCATCTATATGGTAAACATCAGAAAAGGCTGGGCACACATTTTATGTTCCCTCAAAAAAGCATTGACTATGATTATGAACATCTATGTACATTACCAAAGACTTATTACAAATGTTGTAAAGCGTTAGGCATACTTTATAAAGTAATTGCACTTATAATGCATTATGAATACCTGATTCATAGAAATTGTTACTATAAATGCATTGTAATGCATTATGATATGTTACAAATGGACATCTATATACATTACAGATGCATATGACAAGTCTTATTATGCATTACAAATATTTTTAAAGATTAATGAATATGTTTATGATGCATTATGAATCAATTCATAGAAAGTGTTACTGTTTTTGCTGCTGTATTTTATAGTTTTAGAATCCCCTTAAGGCACCTGCCAACATCATCTGTTTTATAAAGCAAGTTAGCAAGTGCTACGAGAGACATTTACATACCTTTGATCAAATAGTTTGGAAAGATTCTCATTGGTATATTTGATATTTATAATATTTTGTTATTTTATTCACAGGCTGTTTCTTGTGAGACGTGACCTTCCAAATAAACTTACCCCCCAGCAACTACGCCCTCCATAAACCAGCTCCCCTAAAACCCTCACAGCTCAGTCCACATTCTCATTAGCTGCGGTTGCTCCACAGCCTCCACTACACAGTTAATTAGTCAAATACATCACATAGCCTCACAAATCATCTTAATTGTCAGCCGTTGAAGGCCTTCCGCAATTAAATGTTTAGGCATTAGAGGCTGGTTCGGCTCTGGCATGTCGCTCTGATTAGCTGTTTACCTCATTAAATATTCTCCTTAAGTAAACAGAAGAAGCATAGAGTAAAGAGAAGAAATGATTAATAGTTCATATTAAAAACATTAGTGTTAGTTTAGTGTATCAGTTTGTTTTGATTAATGCTAGCTGACTGTGGAGAGAATTCTGCTTCATAAACCAAGAAATTTAAAATGTCAAAACATAAAATAAAATAAATTTATTCACCTGTTTCTTTTATTCCAACAGTTTCTTGTAACTACTTATTTAATTTTTTTTCTTACAGTTAGTAAACATTTAATTTATTCATTCATTATTTTCCGCTTTATTCTATATTAGGGTCGCAGGGGGGTTCCCCATGCCCATCCAGGGAAGAATGTTTCAGGTGCTGGGCAGATACACCCAGGACAGGGTGTCAATCTATCGCTGGGCAACATTATTATAACATATTTATTTTAACTTAGTATAAATTAACTTCATATAGGGTTGGGGTAACTGTGAGTACCTTTGTGTTTGTTTATGTGTGTGTTTGTCAGAGAGAGAGAGAGAGAGCGAGACAGAGAGAAAGAGAATAGTGAGATGCATATTAATGTAGCACTTGAAAGACCAAAACCAGATGGAGAACCTCAAGTTCACACACAAACACCCACACACACACAACTCAAATACACAAGTCATGTGATCAAAGATATTTTAAGCAATTATATCTTCCGCTTTATCCTCTATTAGGGTCGCGGGAGGGTTCCCCATGCCCATCCAGGGAAGAACGTTTCGGGCGCTGGGCAGATACACCCAGGACAGGGCACCAATATATCACTGGGCACACACTCACTCACACAGACACACTGTATATGGGGCAATTTGGAGAGCTCAATTGACTTGATGCATGTTTTTTAGACTGTGGGAGGAAACTGGAGAACCCGGAGGAAACCCATGCGGACACGGGGAGAACATGGAAACTCCACCCAGAGGGGGATTCGAACCGGGAATCCCTAGTGCTGAGAGGCGAACGTGCTAAGAGCCACCGTGCTACCCTATATATATGTACAGTGTATAGATATATATTGAACTGGAACATTTACATATGTCCCAAACCGAAAGAAACTAATTTATACCTGTTCAGAAGAGGTATTTTATTTACATGCATGTTATAAGACAAATATAACATGCATCTATATAAAATACCTCTTCTGAACAGGTGTAAATTAGATTCTTTCGGTTTGGGACATATGTAAATGTTCTTTTCATGTATAAAAACTGATTTATTATGTTTCCTTTTATTGCATTTCAGATATTCCCTTGTGTTCTCTGTAAAGAAGCAGAAAGCCTTCAACATAACAGTCTATAATTAATCTGTCAGCAAAAACATGGCATGCCTGTAATCAGTTTCTATAAAGTTTCTTAGTCATTTAGGTCATATTTAGTCCACAGTAAGTATAAAAAAGCAGACGAACCAGACTGTAGTCTTATTACATACACAGGTTTGATTTGTAATGCTGGACTGTGGAAGTGATGCCACTGTAGTACACACACACCCTTGTTTGTAAAATAATATTTAACCATAAACACAGGTTCTGTATGTTCACTCTGTAGCTTTATTAAGCTGGACAGCTTCCGGTCATCTATTAATTTCTGTGTTTAAAAATGCTGGAAGATACCAGCGTGCTTCCAGTATATGGCTTTGTACAACACCTGTTCATTGTTTACTGAAAATACTTTTAATATGTGGACCACGTTTTCATTCATCATTTTAATATATCAGCGTTAATGTCTTTTCCTCATTGTCTGTGTGAGTGTGTAAACAATTCGGCTAATGGCAAATTACATTACATTTTATGTAAATATGCTTTTTTCCCCAGCTGTATGAAACTTTATGGAAGTAAGAAATGTTGTGATGCCAATGCTGCTATGAATACAGAATGAGATTTTCTTCTTTTTTTAGAATCTTCAGCAAAATTACTCTTATTTCCACCCTGTAGCTTAAGGTAAACAACATTTTATATCATGGGTCTTCCTGACAACAGGATGCATCTTGTTATTGCCTCCAGCCTGCGATATGAAAATCATCAGGCTCTAAAGTAATAGGTTTCTGGAGAACAGGGACTTCTCAAGAAGCCCAAGGAAAACCACTTGAATACTAATATAAAGGAGCTTGGAAAGATCTGTGATATGGGTTTTGTGTTTATTACCAGTAGTCTGTGGGTTTTAATCTTGGGAAGACTAGAGAGCCACTTTTGGCCCATTAAGCACAACCATTAATTTTTTAAAACCTCAGCTCTATGCTAGTTGCCAATAAAGAGTTCATGCTTATATACACACTTTGTTTACACTATTTGCATACAAAAATCTTTCCTTGTTATGAATATAAATTTGAGTGGAAGTTTAATCTATGTTGAGATAAAGGACCTGTAAGAATGACTCTGTCCTCAAAGCCATAAACATTCATGGCCACAAAATAAGGAAAAAACTTTTCAAGGACAGTGGATGTTCTTATACTGCATTTAAAGTTCATACGCATAAAAATAATTATAGTCTTGGTGATTTGACTGTCCAACAAGCAGTTGGCTGCCTATAAATTTGCCTTTTGTATATAGAGTCCACAGAATAAAGAACCAGAAATTTACCACCTGACTTCAGATGATTGTCATGTCAAAGGGGAGGCACATTGTTCACACGTTGTCAAGTAGAGTCTGGGTATGGTGGTTGGCAGCAACATTGTACTCATCTGATTGCATTGTGCCAAATGTGATGTTTTGTGGAGTGGGATTTATAGCATGGGTTTTATATTGAGGAGCTACAAACTTCATAGGAACAGTTTGGGGATGTCCTCTTTCTATTTAACATGACTGCACACCAGTACACAAATCATGGTCCTCAACGACATGGATGAGAGACTTTGGAGTGGAAGAAATTGACTGGTCGTCCTCTTTGGTACAAATAAGAATGGTAAATATGAGCCAGGTGTCAGGTTGGGAGGGCTGGGTCACTCCCCCCTGTCGCCCATGTTTCGGGTTTGGCCGGCTAGGACTTCCGTAGGCAGGGCCCCATCTCCTTGAACTGGGATTGGGTCCTACCTGATCATGTGTGGCCTGCTGGGGGTATTTGAGCAAGCTTGCGCAGTGAGCCAGCAGGCCAGCATTTGCTAATGTATGTGCTTTTGTGTATACAGGGATGTTACGTCGGGTGTCTGCGTTTTGTTTGGATTAGTTTGTTTTGTTAAGTTTACTCCCGGCACGTCTCGCCGTGCCTTCAGCGGCGTTCCCGCTGCCTTCAGTTAATAAACGGATATTTGTTTGCTTACCTGGTCGCCTGGCTCACTTCCTGCAACCACACCGCACCGCGCTGCGCCACCTTCTACGGACAGCACGCCCGTTCGTGACACCAGGATTCTCATAAAACTTGTTTAAAAAAACCTTCTTAGAGCTGCATTCAAGTTTGCAAGTTTGCATTCATGTGAAGGCAGACAAGCGAATACTTTTTTACATATGGTGTATCTATTGCTTATTTCATTTTTATATTCTAGCATTTTCACATTGATTCTTCTTTTATAATAGTCTTTACTGCCCCAATACCATATATTCAGGTTAACAGAATACTCTGATAATCCTCTGAATATTAATATTCTTTATGCACTACAATAATTCATTATTAATACCAACATTTTTGGTTTCAGTACTTGTTCTACTACATGAAACTTTGGAACTCATACTACTCAGACTACTTTTGCTGTTTTTTTAACTAACTTCGCCTTACTGATAATGAGGAACTAAGCCATGACTAATAAACTGAAAATCCCCCCAATCTATCAAGTCAGAGTCTATAACGAAGCCCCAGTTCGCGTTTCCATATTAAAAGGGTGTGATATTGGTTATTCATCAGTGCAATTTCTTCAGGCATTTTTATTATTAATGTGAGTAAGTGGCTGCCATTGGAGTGCACAAGGATCATTTTCTTCAGTGATTCAAGGGCCCTTCATTCATAGCATAGAACGGATGAATATTTATCACCTATACACATTCTGTTTTTGCTAATAACAGAATGAGCGTCATCAATCTCAGGAGGCTGGTTTATCTGTGTCTGGTGTGTGTCTGCGTTACACACCTGTGGTAATTTTATGATGAAGAGCTGAAACTGATGGGAGAGAGAGCGTTAATTAGCAGGCACATATGGCGGTGCAGTTGTGCCCCAAACACTACTTCATTCTGATCAGCGTTGTCTCAGGGCATAATAATCTGTACCTTTTTAATGTTTCCTTCTCATTAATATTACCATGCCTTCCAAAGACGACCGCTTATCCACTGAGTTTTCTGAAGGTTTTATGTGAGTTTTTTTACCTTTCTTAAGTTTGTTAAGGGGACTTTGGTATAAAGTGCTGTATATAAACTGCAGTATACACAGATACACTTACTGGCCACCTATTAGGTTTAACTTATGGTTTACAGCAATGACGGTCTATTTTATTCATGATACCATAAAGATTCACTTAGTAGTTCTACCATTACAAACATATGTTACGCTTCATTCCTTTGAAACAACGCTGATCAATTACACAGCTTGATTTTAAAGTGATCTCTGTTGGGTGATTTTGAGTGTAACAAAGGTCCTGGTTTCCACTGTTTGTGACATGGGAATGTTAATCATCAGGAACCTGAACCTTCTCACATGTAATATAGTCATTCTGTTCTTCTTCACACTTTTATAGTCCCCTCCCCCAGAAACTTTCTCTTCAGAAACGTAGAAAATTAGAACTATTGGTGGATTTTGTCTCAGTTAATTTGTGTTAGTCATCCATTGACTCCACAAACATGCCCCACCCTGATGTCAGTTTGCAAGATTTCCTAAATCGGCTAGCAGGTGGTGTTTCAAGGGCATAGAGGAATAGATGACACTGGGGGACAAAAATTTGAAGCGAAGTAGGAGTAATTAACGCACCTGCCGGAGGTTCCGCTAATGATCAGTGTGCAACCTTTGTAAGCTGGGGCGAGACATGCCACAAGAGAGATTGCAGCAGTGAAAGGAATGTGACATTGGTACCAGATCCATCAGCCAACAGTATTGAATTTTTATCAATCTATTAACAAAGCGCATTCCTGTACTCAATAAATTCTTTCCTCTGGTTCTCATTGTGTTTAGAGAAACAGATGGACTACAGTCTGTAAATGTAGAACTACAAAGTTCATCAACATGGTAAGTGGAACTGATAAAATGGACAATAATGTGAAAGAACAGGTTAAAGTTTACCTACTAAAGTGCAATTAAAAGCTATTAAAATGCTGGGAGAATACCTCCATCGCACCTGAGTGCGACCCCCAGGGAATACTCACCCACTCCTAGTACCATAAAGCAAAGGTGATGTTTTTATGCAAGTGAAACCACGACTTACCATTTTAGAAAAGCACTGACTTGTACTTTTAGATTACATTTACATTTAGTCATTTCAGATCACTATTTAAGACAGTACAGGTGATATGGAGTGAGAATTAGCACCACGGTGATGTTGAAGCCCCAGGCGACATTCATTACTAGAGCACAGTGAATGAGTCAGAGTGTATTTTGGAAAGATAGAGTGAAGGTAAGAGGAGGCAGATTCAGAGATTGTCCTGTAGGCCCGAGTCAGTGTCTTATACTGAATTTGATTAGCTACAGTGTGCCAATGGAGTAATGGAGTCACATGAGTTTGTTCTGGCTAGGTTGAACAAAGCCAACCTTGTTACCAAATAAAAAGCCAACAGCAGAACACACTGCCTTCCACAGGACAGCATTACAAGCATAAGATATTTGACAGCAAGATGGTAGGTGCTTACATCATATCACTACTATATAAGCAATTAGGGTTTTGTAAAGAGCTTATCTTGTAATGTGAATAAGTTGAGCTACTGACACTAAAACCTCTGAACATTGGAACTCATATTCGCCTTAGGATTTGACATAGCTCAACATCACTGGGAGTAAAGTGATATCACAAAAATAAAAACGTCTTTGTATCACAAGGTTTTATATCCCATATGCTCATGAATCCAACTCCGCTAATAGCATGTGGAAATGATGCTAATTAAATCAAATGCCAGCTGGCAAACAGAATCTGCTAATCCCACAGGTGAACCTCCTCCTTATTTAACCAGAAAGGAATAAAATAAACAGAGACCTGTTTTCACAGAATTCAGAGCAACTTTCACACGGAAATGGTTTATATATATATATATATATATATATATATATATATATATATATATATATATATATATATATATATATATATATATATATACTGTAAGGTGTTTATAGCGCCCTGCATCATAGTGCCCCAGCAGAGTCATTTGGGGGCTGAAAATTGGTTCCTCCAGGCAAAGAAAGAGAATAAGCTGTCAAGACTCATGGTCCCTTCATCCTGAGACCATGGATAGACTTTGAAAGTAGCTATTCATTTCTGAAATGCATTTCTCCCACGCTAATATCCTGACACTATGAGAATGAGGTCCTGTTTTGATCTCCACTGTCTGTCAATAAATATTCAGTCCTTGATTAACACGGACAGAATAAACAAATGTAGGAGGTATGTGATCTGCATTACTACTGAATATAATCAGAAGTATGTGGAGCTATTCGAAAACAGTGTCTCAGGTCACACTTATTAATTTGGTTTTGCACTTCATCTCCTGTTCTTTAGTTCTATGGCTTGGCCAAGGTATTTAAAAATAACTGGGTATACCGGGGAGCTTTGAATTTCTCAGCTACAGTACATGAAGAACTCCTATATAATGCTTTTTGTGGCACTGTTATGACTTTGTGCACAGCCCTGCTTTCAGGTTGGGTTCAGATTTCCAAGTTAAAAACATTTTAAATTGCTCTCCGTCCTAGCTGCTGCTTTGGCCACATGTTATTTCCTTATAACGTGTGAGCTCGTGATAAAAAGCCATTTTAGCTGGAGTATTCCGGGGGCTTTGAACAGTAAGGCATCTCGCACCAGACCACATTTTATTTCCGAGACATACAGGAAATGAATGCTTGCCGGTGATGGCTGCGGGAGACCATGAAAGCTTTCAAAATCCGTATGTGCTGATTCGGATGTAGCATTCGAATGTATTTGGATTATGGCTTTGCAGCAGGCACAATGCATCAGTTTTCAGAACGAAAAATATACCAAACTTTTAAAAACAAATTCATGTGAAAAATGTTTATTTTCTTGTATTTTCTTTCAATAACATTTCTTAGCATAAAATGCTGGCCTGCACATAACCCTAAGCCTTACCTTCTATAACTAGAAATTCCAAAATCGATTGAACTCTAAACCCAGCCATGTATGATGCTCTGACACGCAGTATCCACACATGCCAATGTCAGTGAATGTACGATAATGAAAACAGATCCAAGGTCTCCTTTAAAGCTAAAATGGTTGCCATGGTTAAAGAAGAGGAGTAATTACGGGTGCCTTAGTGCTGCGGGCTGAGAGGCTGATAAGACTGCTGTCTTTAAACAGCTTGTGCAAATTGAATTTTATTTAAGAGGCTTACGATGCTGTGAGCTCCATCAGGTTTTACTCATATTCAACCATCATTAAAAAAGGAAGAGAGCAAAGAGAGGTGGGTCACAATAAAGCTCAAATACACTGCTTTTTTAAAATCTCTCTCGCTTTCAGACACACACACACACACACACACACACACACACACTTATCATATAGATGAAGCTTGTAGTTCAATAACTACGAGTTGTTTTTTTCTGAATACATTGTAAGCTGGCGGCACGGTGGCTTAGTGGTTAGCACGTTCGCCTCTCAGCGCTAGGGATTCCCGGTTCGAATCCCCATCTGGGTGGAGTTTCCATGTTCTCCGGTTTCCTCCCACAGTCCAAAAACATGGATCAAGTCAATTGAATTCTCCAAATTGCCCCATATAGAGTGTGTCTGTGTGAGTGAGTGTGTGCCCAGCGATGGATCTGCCCAGCGCCCGAAACGTTCTCCCCTGGATGGGCATGGGGAACCCCACCGCGACCCTACTAGAGGATAAAGCAGGAGATAATGAATAAATGACATTGTAAGCTTCACAGAGCATGTATTATTTAGGTGCCTCTCAGCCTCTCAGTGCTGGGGATTCCTGGTTCGAATCCCAATCTGGGAGGAGTTTCCATGTTCTCCCCTTGTCCTCGTGGGTTTCCTCTGGGTTCTCTAGTTTCCTTCCATAGTCCAAAAACATGGATCAAGATTAATTGAATGCTCCAAATTCCCCCATATAGAGTGTGTTTGTGTGTGTCTGTGTGAGTGAGTGTGTGCCCAGCGATAGATTGTCCTGGGTGTATCTGCCAAGTACCCAAAAGCGTTCTCCCCTGGATGGGCATTGGGAACCCAGCCGCGACCCTACTAGAGATAAGATAATGGATAAAATATTGAGGTAATGATGTTCTGGTTGTTTACCTGGTCTACAAATCTCAGTTTTCACCTGTCCATCTTTCTATTTTTGGGTGTGTCCTTTCTAAATTATAGGAATTTTAGCACCTGCACCTTTAATTTGGTTTCTTTCCCTACAGCACTCCTTTCCCATTTATAGGCCTTTGCCATTACAGTCTTTGCATTGATTAAGTGTTCTTATTGTTATGCTGCATGTTTTTAATGTGTTTTAGACTTAATGCCAGGACTTTGTTTGTTCTCTGGTTTTTGCCTAGCCTGTGTAAGCTTCAGTTCTGGACACCTACCAGCCCACTTGGTTGTGCTTTTGGTTCTCCTCTTTTCCAGTTTTTTTTTTTTTTGTTTTGTCGGGTACTGCTGGTGTCTGTTTTTGTTACATATTGTAGCTTGCTCCTCTGTTTTCTGTCATCCCACTGACATATACCACTATTTGTTTTAGACATGTACTTCACAAGTCCTTTTCTTCTAAAATTGCATGAATGGTTGTACTTTTTTTTTTTCTTCCTGTATTTTTTATTTAGACACAATCATTCTTGTAGCTGTGATTTTTTTCTAAAATAAAATACCTGACTAAACATTCTATGAGTTTGGTGAAGTCATAATTTTGCTGGGTTTTTATTATATGCACACACACACACACAGGGTAGCAAGTTCACCAATGTTGCTGTTGTGAGTGATAGTGATGAACCAATAGAGAGCCAGGCAGTGTGACATTCATCAGCTTTTCTTCAGGTGTTACTGCTTACATCTTTCATGCCTCCATCAGCAAAATATGACACTGCTTTGTGGCATTTATTAGCATATAATAGGACATTTGTGAGAGTTATGAGGTAGTGATTGGTGGTGTACAGGCAAGCGCCAAGAGGATGTAAAGGCAACGCATGACAGCTTTCTAAATCGATACACCTTGCCTCTATTAAGTGCATCACACCAACACATTGAGACGATAATGATATTTAAATGAGATCTCTGTATGTGTCAGGAATAAATGTATTGAGCTTAAAAGTTCCTTACAAAATCCTTTGTAATTGTTGTATTTTTACATATGTTTCTAATAACATTTGGGCACACACACACACACATATATATATATATATATATATATATATATATATATATATATATATATATATATATATATATATATATAAAATGAAATTCCAGAATTAGTGACTGTAGGTCATCTGTTTCTCTGCATAATTTGTTAATTACTTTTGCTCTGTACTTTAACGGTCAGGACTACCACAAAGCTGATATTGTTTGAGTCGTGAAGAACTGCTTACACAAACTTGTGCAACAAATTCTGTATCTTTTTTTTGATCATTAATGTGAAGCAATAAGTCAGATGTTTCCAATCGAATACACATCACAGGGGGACACAATGTTTAACAATTCGAGCTGTATCTGTAACACACACTAACACACTGTTATGAGAGTCATCCACCACACACATAAAACATGTTCTTTAGGAGACTTTTGGGAATTCTGGTCATTAGAAAACCAAGTTAAATAGAGAAACACATCCAATACTGCCAGTAATTGTAGAATTATGAATTGGTATGTGGATCAAAAGACTAAAAGAGTAAGAGTAAACTCAAGGGTAATCTGTGTGAAGGTCCCATTGATGAGGATGCTTATATTAAACAGCACTGTCTCCATGTCTATTTTAGCAGGACAATGCCAGGTGGCGATAGTCTGGGACTTTTATTTTGACATCTGTATTTGTTCCCTATGTTCAGGTCCTTTACTGTTTTCCCCACAGGTGTTTTCCAATTATTCATTCATTCATTCATTATCTTCCGCTTATCCTCTATTAGGGTCGCGGTGGGGTTCCCCATGCCCATCCAGGGGAGAACGTCTCGGGCGCTGGGCAGATAGACCCAGGACAGGGCGCCAATCTTAATTCTCATTGGTTACCTTTATTATTTAAGCCCATTTAAGGTTTGGGCTGTTTAGTGTGACTGAGCAAGGTGTTGCAGACATCAGATTTTAAAGCTTCTTCTTTTTTTTTTTTTTTTTAGTAAAAACAGACAAATCAGTGAAATAAAGGTTCAAGTAAAGTAAGAAATTACAGTTTATTTGCATTTCAGTGTCCAAATGCATATAAACTTGGGACATGGGCTTTACTGCATATGCTATGCTAAATGTAGTGTAAACAGACATGTATTGTGTGGTTGAAAAGCCCTGGGAAGGTGCTATGTGCTCAGAACCACCAAGGGGCAGTGGAGTTTTTACCTTGGTTTGGAGAGTAACTATTCCCCAGTCTGGAGCACTGATGCGCCAGTAGTGTTGAAGGCCATAGACTGAATTGCTTGTTGGAGGGGTGCAGAAACAATGGTGGCAGAAACAGTGCTTCTCTCAGCATTGTTAAGTACAAGTGAGTACAATACAGCTAATTACAGAAATACAGGCAGAGGATGCCATAAAAATCCTTATTTCAACTGCACTTGAAACTGAAAACAATTGCTGGCCGTTTTATAAGGTACACCTCCTCAGTTGTAAACTCACTGTAAAATCTGTTTTTACAGTTCCACTGATCACATAGATGGACTTTGTAGTTCTACAGTTACATTATGTAGTCCATCTGTTCTCCACATACATTGTTAGTCCACTTTATGTTCTTGCCTGATAAAGACCACCCACCCGCCACACGTAGAAAATAGGCTGGTGGATGATTTTTAGTACTGCACTGATACTGGTGGTGTTAGTTTGTGTTGTGCTGTTATGAGTGGATCAGACACAGCAGTGTTGATGGACAGATGAACAGTCACAACATACAGTTGTCTGATCCACCCGTACCATCATCTAATAATGCCTGCTTTGAGGGTTACTGATCATCTGAGAACAGAGTATGTAGGGAAACAGATATACTACAGAATGTAACTGTAGAACTACGAAGTCCATCTATATGGAAAGTGGAGAACCAATGAGCTGTGCCTAATAAAATGACTGGTGGTATACATTAATATCTATCCTATAATGGGGTGTCAAACCCAATAGCACTGGGGCCAAATCTCAAAGCACACTTCAGGTCATGGGCCAAATAGGATAAATGTATATTGAACACACTAAAAGTACATGTTTTCTGAACAAGAATAGAAAAAAAAGACAGGAATATTATTCTACAATAATTCAACTTTAACATCCGTTATCTTTCACTTAACCTTCTACAGAGGTCGTGGGGTTCCCCATGTCCATCTAGGGGTGAACGTTTTGGGCACTGGGCAGATACACCCAGGACAGTGCGCCAATCTATCACTGGGCATGCACTCTCTCACAGATGCCCACACGCTATATAAGGCAATTTAGAGAATTCAATTTACCTTGAATCCATGTTTTTGGACTGTGGGAGAAATCAGGAGAACCTGAAGGAACATGGAAACTCCACCGAGATTGGGATTTGAACCTGAATTCCCAGTGCTGAGAGATGAATGTGCTAACCACTAAACTTATACTTTATGTAACTTAAAATACTTTGCTCTGTATTAAAATATATCTTGTAAAAATAATGAAAGTTACAACTCTGAACATGCTGCAAATAAACATGAGAAATTAAAATGATGCTTTTCCACAAAAGTCAAATTAACAAATCAAAACATTCAGTTTTCTTTGCTCTTAAGCCATTTAAATTAAAATAAATATGTTCCTGTCAAAATCATAGAAATGTGAGCATGATCTAAAAATCCCTGAAAATATAAATTAAATTTGTACTTTTCATAAAAAAAAATCGATAATGAATTAAAACATTGTTTTTTTGCACTTAGACTGTTTTCTGGAGCTTGTTGTTTCGTAGATCAATGTAAAATAATATAATTTCTATTATAGGCCGAAGATGGGCTTGAGTTTGACACCCATGTCCTATAGATTTTGTCCATTTTTCTCAGCTGATCATGGTTTTTAAAGTACATACACCTAGTGTTTTAAAAGGGTCCTATGTTTGTATTTAACAGGATTCATGTAAAACCACTTTACCTGTAATAGTTTCTTTCTGATTGAAAAACTTTCTTCTGACATTTTGAATTGTTTCATTTGCATTTGTAAAACTTGTGGCTGTGGTTCCAAATCCTTACCTGTCTTTACAAAAAATGTGGCCTCTCCTGTATGCATCCTCACTCCTAATAGGCCAATGTACATTTCTATGCAGGATGCGTGGTGACCCTATATAGTCCTCCATTCAACCACGGATTTCTAAAGTCATAGGCTCCTAGTAATGTGTTCTCGTTCAGCTGGAACACATGGAGGAAAAGAAAAAGCTTTATTGCTGACAGCATGAAAGCCTTTTGTACTTCTTGTCTGAAGTGAATTTCTCAGAGCGTAGAAGCACTTATCACCTCTTAGGTGGTTGACCACTTATCATAGTGCATTGTGGAAAATCTCAACCTAAAGAACTTCTAAACTCGTGCACTCGTTTCTTTTTTTTTATATTTCCTAAAAAAAAAAATCAGGAAAACTTTAGCAAAGAAAATGGAAGTGCACTTGAGCAATGAATGTAATTTTCATATCCTTCAACCTTCGCTGCTTTAACAAAAGCCGAGCCTTTGATGTGCAAAAGCGTCGGGAAAGTGCCCGTCTAAAATCTCCCTGGGTAATACCAGCCACATTTTTGAAAGAGATTTAATTCCATTTTCCTTAAGTATCATAGCTGCTTTATACACTGCTTCCAGATCAGTGTTCCAAATGAGACCCTGCACACTATACCCTAATGAGTTAAAGTAATATCATACAAGTTCCCAAAATTCTTGAGCCCTGAACAAGAATACATTCAGTTCCTTTTTACTGGTTGTATTTTAAAAGCACAGATTGAACTGCACTTCGTTATATGTACAAAAGTATATGCGCACAATGCATTAGATTATTTGTAATGGAGGAGGGGGGGGGGGCTAAAGAGGGGTCTGTCAGAGGGCCTGGGGTTGATGTCACGGATCTGTGCTGACCACAAATCTTCCAGATTAAAACTCACTGAACTTTGTCAAGTCAAACTGAAACAGATAAGGGCATTCCCAACCTGGTTTGACAAATGTGAAAGCATATTATTGTCTGTAATGCATGGGTAGATGTTGCTTTTATAAACCTTCAGCATTGAAACTGAATAAAAACACTGAATTCTGTGATTAGAAGGCGTGTCCCAATCCTTACTAAACCAATGCTGATGTAGTGAAGCATATACATATGGAAGGCAATATATTTATATAGGGAATAACATTATTTTTTAATAGTAATAAGGTAGAGTGGCTTGTGTGGAGTTTTTATGTTCTTCCCATGTCCTTGTGGGTTTTTTCCGGCTTCTCTGGTTTCCTCCCACAGTAAAAAAACAAAACAAAAAAAAACATGGATTCAAAGAACTGGCTGCACTATCTTGCCCATATAGAGTGTGGTTGTATGTCTAGCTATGGATAGGCACTCTGCCCTGGGTGTATCTCCCCAGTGCCCGAAACATGGGCATGGGGCATGGGGGCCCCCCCCCCCCCCCATGACTCTAGTCCCTAGGATAGGATTAAGCAGAACGATGTGCTATAAAGTATATGGTTACAATGTATGTCTTCTTGAACCTTGCTTTGTAAAAAAGATCACAGCCATAATGAGAACTTAACCCTCACTAAAGCTAATGATTTTGTAATTCTGGGATCGATACTCACACCAGGAAGGTCTGAACAGTATAGTAAGCTCAGCAGCATGCAGCAGTCTTTTTTGTTGGCAATAAGTGAGGTGATGTTCTGCCTTATGTCTTTTAAACCATTAAGCTGTGCTTTTATATCACAGAATGCCCCAAACTGAGGTGGATCGGGGTAGGACTCAGTTGAATTAGCATCAGGTCCACTAGACACCACAAAGGTAAAATTTTTAAAAATATTTATTTTTCCATCTTTTTTTAATTTCCTATTTTTTACCAGTTTGATATTCTGGTCCTTCTGCCCTATCCTGCTATGGATGTGGCTTAGGAACTTTATGTGCCATTTCCTAAAGTGGTGTTACTGTAATACATCACATGGTGAAGGTTAAGCGCACAGTTGATGTTGGAGATGCTTGAACAGTTGGTGCCAGTTGTACTTGGCAAAGGCTTTAGTTTTCTATTCTTTTTTAAAAATTTGAATTAATAGGGGTGTAAGCTCTCCAAGGTACCATATATTGCACCAATTGGAGTGACATACATCACTAGACGGCACCGGAACATCGTTGAAAGTGTGTTCTGAACCCTGAAACATTCGTCGGACTGTTTAAAATAATCGTTTGTAATATTATTTCTGCCATACAGGATTAAGTATTCCTTTAAACAACAATGCAAACAATACAATGCACAGATGAGCCTTTACTTTGGCCATACTCTCATAATCAACAAATCAAAAGCATCTAATTAATTATTAATGTTGTTGGAGGAAACCTTGTGAGGTTTATTGTAGTGAAATTTTACCAAAGAGTAAATTAACTGACCACCGATATGATACAAAATATTGTGGAAAGGTCTACGAGCAAAGTGAAAGCTGATATTGCAGGCTTTGTTTAAATTTTAATGCAAAGCGAAACATTTAATTTGTCACTGCAGAGTCCTGATCTCAACCTCATAAACACTTTTTGGATGAACTAGAAGGGAAGTTGTGTCAGGCCCTCAGCATCAGTCTGACTTCACAAATGCTCTTCTGAACGAATGGTTCTTACTGACACTTCTCAAAATCTTGCTAAAAGCCCTCACACAGAGATGGAACCTATTATGGTTGAAAATGTGGGAACAATGAAAAATGTGTATATGTCCCAGTACTTTGTGTGTTATTCTACATCCTTAATTCAAAGTATAACAAAACATTTCTCTCTGTTAAATTGTCAAACCCATGAGGAGCATGTCAACTTTTTTTTCTAAAATAGTTAACAGAAGTAATTAGAAGGAAAAGTGCACAAACTGTGTTCATTTTTATGTATTTGACCTCACAGCTAAATGCTCCTGGTAGAGGATTCTGGTTAAATGAACAATTTCTATAATTGCTTTGTTCATGTTTCATTTGAAAAACAGCAGCTTTTTTTTCCCAAATTTATTTTTTTTGCATTTTAGAACTCAACATCTTTGTTTTACCCAGGTTCAATTATGCAAAACAGATCAAGCGTTCAGGCATGACTAATCCGTTTAAAAGACTTTCCACTATCTCCTACTGCTCACAGGGCTCACGGTAATTCATTTAAAACATGAAAATGAGGTTCCATAATGGATCCTGTTCGATAGGTTGAGGCAACAGGCTTTTAAAAACATTTAATTATATTACTGATAAGTCATCGAGTTAATTGATTACCAATTACAAGATTGTATTAACTGTATTTTACTGACATTATAGCTTGTATGAAATCAGAACTACACAGAGTGACACAAATCATTAAAACCTTATACTGTATGTAAAAGTCTTCTCTAATAAGGTTTCTGTCTTTGACAATGTAAAGTAAACAAAAGAACCATCATTCAATTAACAAGTTCTGAACACGGTCATAAATGTATTTAATTAACTTCTGACTTGTAATGTTCTCATTTGTAAGTCGCTTTGAATAAAAGCGTTTGCTAAATGACTTAATCTAAATGTAAATTCACAGTATTCTGTATATATTTTATTGCAGACTTGCTTTTTTTTCTTCTTAACCAACTTTAGAAAACTGCTAGAATGACAACCAAATGAAAAACTACAGCAATGAACCCTGCCCATCAATGACAGTGATTTGGATCCTTTACAAAAAGAACTAGATTCATCAAAATTTGAAGCCATATGCAGCTGTTTTTGTGTGTGATTTTGCACATTTTGTGTAAATGATTGCTTGGCAGATGGTAAAGTCATGAGCCCTGCACTTGGGCCTTTAAACCAGGTGTGCAAATCTGTTTTGTCACTTTTCTCTTGTTTCTTTTTTTAGTTAGTAGGCAAACTGCATTGTTTTCTGTCGGCAAGTCGTATGATGGATGCCGTATATGATTACACAGAGAGCATTCAGAGTTGCATATGGAAGAGTGAATTACTCCCACAGATCTAAACAAACTCTTTGAGCAGAGCTAGTGGGTTGGAGAAGGTCTTTCCTGAGAGGCTCTTCAACATACCAATATATTAGTGTGATTATATATAGAGTAAAAAGAGGAAAGCATGATGGATTGATTGAACAGGAAAACGAGGGTCTTTGCTTGAATAAAGACGCTAAACCAATTAATTTAAATGCAAATTGCAGTTGACGCAACTTCATTCACCTCTGCTGACGAGGTCAGTGTTCTGCAGATAATCAAATTACACACACTTTGAGTTTGTTCTCACTTCTGTACATATCGAGGCCTGCAGGAGGTGTGATTAAAAAAAAAATCTTTCATTAAAAGTAAGGTCAAGGAAATATGGCCATCCTTCCCATGAAATTGGTTCCACAAAACCTCAGATAATTTCAAAATACATTATGACCAGAACAGTGCAGAGTGAGTTAACTTTGCATCAATTTACCTCTGTTATATAAAAAAAGCAAAGTTAATATTTAGCATCATAAATAAGCTACAATAGGTAATAAAAGCCATGGTGCATTGTTCTGAATGGTTCTGGCTCTGATTTTCAGAGAAGACAGTGTTTCTTTCTATGTGATGTTTGCATGTTTTACATCTCAGAGTCTTCTCTGAGAGATCTGTACATAGTACAATTATATACTTAAGTGAAGATGCTGAATTGCCCTATTTGAATCTTCTAATTTTGTCTGATCACTTTAGTGGACAAGACATGGGGAGGTATTTTACAGAGGTCTCTACTGATGCATCTGTCTTGGGAATGGACCCACAAGTGCACTGATTTGTATACTACTAATATCTAGGACACTAGTATTCACAATTTATCTATGAGTTATGTCTTTGGATATGAAAACCCATACAGGCACAGGGAGGACAATGCAGACTGGACTCAGAATGGACCAGTGTTTGCCATCTAGACCATCTAGACCACACTGAAAATATGGATATTGTTGAATTTGAGCAAAAACACAAACTGTGACACTAAGTCATAAATTGTACAATTTGAATAATTTTAAGCTACGAAACACTTTAGAAAAAAGAAACCATGATGCAATTGCACACAAATATGGTTTTGGAAGGAGATTACCAAAATGCATCATGAGTGATGACGAACATGAATTCCACTGCAGGAATGGTTTTCTGAATACTGCGCTGATGGATAAAGCTGTCTTGTTTTGTTCTGTAAATTTGGTCAGATTTGTCACTCTAGTGGTTGATGGTGGCAGCAGACAACAGGCTTCAGTGTAACCAAATACAACACAGCCATATGAAAACGGTTAATCAGGAAATCTGTCTGTTACAGGGGACATGTTAGATATACTGTGAGAGACATTTCATATAATAGTCAGTTTCGTTTAATCCATTATAAGTGATAAACATAGTATTTCTTGTTTCTTATCTTGCATATGCACTATGGGTGTTTGAAAATTAAATAATAAATCCCAAGCTCCAACTCAAAATATCTATTATTGTACCACAGACTCCACTGAGGAAAGAGACTTGAACTCAATGCTAACATCAACTTACAAGTGAATCACATTTGTGGAATTGTCTGCAACAATGTTAAGAGCATTATTCTAAACAATGTCTGAATTTGAAGGTAGAAAGAATAATAATTGTGTTTAGCCGTTAAACTCAAAAACAAGATTCATGTTTGTCAAACAACATTTTCAGTATATATTTTTGTATAAATTTGCCTCAATAATCTTAATTTTGCCTCCTTAATCTTAATATATTTAAATCTAAAGTATTTGTTTTTATTTATTTTATGTGAGACTAATTTTACTGTATTTTACAGATTTTTTACACACAACTTTGTACCCGCAGCACATTAAACATTTTAACATATGAGAGCAGCCATGAGGAACTAAAGTAATGAGAAAACATAGACATGAACTACAGGCCACTGGTTTTTGGCAAATTATGAAGTACAGTCATGTAGAAATTTGCCGCCGACTTCCTGGCAGAAAAACTGCAGCTGCAGATGATGGAAATGGGTCCAGAGGCCATGTGACGAAAAACATCCTTTGCTGAAGTTAAAGTGAGGGGATATTTAAAATTTTATACTGTTATTACTCCACATTCTTTATGTGTTTTAAAGAGCATGAAGCCAAATGATCAAATGGCTGTCATAGCTTTTTATATAAATTGGTTCCAGAATAAGCTTCTGAACCACTTTTCATTTAAATAGTTTTAACTTTAACAAAAATATAGAAGGTGGGCTCATTTAGCTGTTTCAAAGTTCATCACAAAAAGCTAGAAATATTAAATATAATCAAAACTATGTGAAAACCTGGCCATCAGATGCCTTTTTTTTTTAAACAGGACATTAGAATGGAGTATTGCTCCTGTCTTTGCTGCTATAATGCCTCCATTCTCCACTCTTCCTTCACACACAAAAATGATTGACAAAAAATGTGGCCACTGTCCTGCTGCTATGTAATTTATTACTTGTTACCATAGCAGCCACTTCACATTTGGCAAAAAGCACTGCTGTGAGATTTTCTGTGCTCTGTATGACTTTTAGCAGTTCATCATGCAGTCATGGGCCAAAATGTGTTCAAACCCCAAATATCTAATAAAACCTAACATTTATAATGGTCCTATGACCAAAGCATTGGTCAGAAAATAGGGGAAGGGGCAATCTGTAGAAATTAACTTACATTTTAAGGAAACATCCAGTTTGTTTCTGCATAGTGTTGTTGTGCTATTAAGATGTTTACTGTTAGTCTTTAATTAATCTTCACTATGGCATCTGACACTTGGTTCATATTAAATTTAATAATGTGCTGACAAGCTGGCAGACTGTGATCACTTTACTCATGCTTGGTCAAATCACCAGCTGCCAAAAAAACCCTGAAGTATAGTATACTTATAATATAGTATGAAGTAAAATATGTATATATATATTTTAAACCATGTCATTTTAAAGGTGTGCGTGGGGGGGATTTATATTTTAAGTATTGTATAAGTCTTTATAAAATTAATAGAAGTCTGTGTAATGTTCCCCGATGCATTAAAACAAACACCGTGCATTTTTACCCCCAAAAAAGACAGAACATCTTGACATGGACATTATAAAAGTAGTTTGCACTCCAGGAGCAATGATGGTTACATTGATATCTTTCAGTGGACCTGAGATTTGAACCCACAACCTTCAGTTTGAAAGCTCAACGCCTTAATCACTAAGCTTGTTTGCTCAAACTCTAGGTCTACCCACAAACATTTACAGAAATGAAATTGCAAAAAGTGTGGCACAGTGACCTAATGATTAATTAGTGAGAAGTTTGTGTTTCAACTCGCAGTACAGACAGGAAGGATGGATTTTTATTTTGTTGAATTAGCATGTTGTCTACAAATGTGAGCTTTCTTCCACAGTAAATAAAACCTTTATTTGATATATTAATTGTACTTGGGTATAAATGTATTTTTGCCTTGCAAATATTATTGAATGAATGAATGAAGTGGCGGCACGGTGGCTTAGTGGTTAGCACGTTCGCCTCTCAGCGCAAGGGATTCCCGAATCCCCATCTGGGTGGAGCTTCCATGTTCTCCCCGTGTCTGCGTGGGTTTCCTCCGGGTTCTCCGGTTTCCTCCCACAGTCCAAAAACATGGATCAAGTCAATTAAATTCTCAAAAAAATTGCCCCATATAGAGTGTGTCTGTGTGAGGAGTGTGCGCCCAGAGATGGATTGGCGCCCTGTCTTGGGTCTGTCTGCCCAGCACCCGAGATGCCCTGGATGGGCATGGGAAACCCCACCGCGACCCTAATAGAGGATAAAGCGGAAGATAATGAATGAATGAATGAAGGCAAGGGCTACCCCAATTTCTATCAGTTCTGGACTGCCTAATTGTTTTGGTCATAATTTCTGTTCACCTTTTGGGTGTTTATTCTTGTTTTTGCTCTGTTTGTTCAGTTTGGATCTGTTTGCTTATTTTATTAAAGATATAAAATTTATATTCTCTCTTGACTCGTTTCTCCATACTCTCTTTGCTCCAACTAGTGACTATTATATATTTTTTCTTCTTTATTCTGAATCTTTCTTTTTTGGTTCTCCCTGTTAAGATGTCTTTTTTTGGTTTCGTTGGCAGATCCTCAGTTCAGTAATGATGCCCTTTTACTGCCACTTTTTTCAGCTCAGTGCAGTGACGAACCAGTTTGCATTTCGATTCCACATTGAATAGTACTTAATGCTTTATGCCATTCTGATTTTAGATCTCCTCATGAGCACTGCTTAAAGCTTAAAGATGACACTGTGTGTGTGTGTGTGTGGGGGGGGGTGCTAAGCACACAGAGCAGGCTGAGTCATTTGATTTTGTACCACAGTGTATAAGACTATGCCATACTGGTGGATCTGTGGCACAGATTTGTTCTCAGCATAAAATATTCTTTCTTCTTTAGGTCTGAAGGTTCCTCAGAATCTCTTAACTGACCTGTACAGTTTCCCTTCAACAGCCCATGCCTACCCACAAACAATGCTATCAAGGGTAATATCTCTATCATCAATCTTTTACTTATGATATCTTAATTTGTCAGTTAGAGGAACATATCATTACTATTAGTAGCCAATCAAGAATTACACACAATGATTGCTTTTCCTATTTTTTAAAATCATTTTTATAAACAATGTAGGGGAAAAACAAAGAAAGAACATCAGGTCATTGCAAATGGTGAATATCCTGAGTGTATTGGATGTACAAACTTAATTAATTTTACAAAGATCCACCAAGCATATAAATGTCCTAAAATTAGCAGATGTAGAGAAATCCCTGACAGATGGTTTTCATGAGTGTGTATGGGGATATATTTTAACTGCAGCATCTGCAGAGTTCCACAGAGAAACGCTACATTGTTGTAAAAAATTTGTGGAAACCTGTAGTTTATGTTTAAGACTTTGGTGGCTGCACTTAAATAAAGGTTCTGGTGATTTTACTTTGTAAAAATACCCTAATTTTTATATGATGTAGTTACTTGTTGTTTTGTTCTGACTTGTTCCATATAGTCAGTCATTTACTATAAACATTTCTGTGAGTGGAAGTCTTTGTAATCAGCTACCTCCTATCCAAATCAATTGTTTTTTGTCATTTTGGATTTATTTGTTTGGGTCCTGTCTATTTTGGATAATTGTATACGAGTTCTTCACATAAGGGTACATTTTAATTCTATTACTTTTTTGTGGCAGCAGCTTGACACAGGTTGGGAAAGGGAGGCGGAGCCAAGGAAGACAATTTACACACTATCCTGAGCTTTGGTTAGTAGTCTGTGTGAAGGTATTTAAAGAGAGGCCAAATGGGGTCACTTTGTGCTTTCCACTTTATAAAGATATAAATTGTTATTGATCTTAAAGTTTAAAGATTGATCCATTTACGATTTAGTCAGAATTTTGGTTAAAGTAGAAAAGGAAAGTGTTGGAACATTTTGCGGAGAAAAGACCTGGACACAGGTGCCATCTCAAAGAGAAACTTTTATTGACAGGATTGCACACTGTAACACCATCTGACACACTCTGACACTTGCTCCCCCTAAAAACGCTCTGTGCGCTCGAGGTGCCCACAATGAAAAACAAAATGCTGGATGCACACCATAGCTCCTGGTGGATAATGGACTTTTTATGGAATAAATTTGAGTTCTAATGGTTTCTGTTTAAAATTCCTGGATTCATAAACTCACTGCTTTAAGATGGGGACTAATAAGTCTTATATTATAACATGTGCAGTTGTACTTCTAATTATTTCCTTATGATTACTTTAAAAAACTTTGTTATGAACTTTTAAATGTTTGTCCTTAAACCAATTTGGTTTTCCAAAAAGCTGTTTAAAAAATCTTGTTTCTGGCCTAAAGATAAAATGACAAGACCTCAGGAATTCAAACTTCTATCACGCCTGAGAGATCAGTACAAGCAAACCGTGCTTCAGCATGAGACAAATTCCTACTGCATATTATGTGTGAGTTCATATCAAATCACAGCTTTCACACAGTGCTGAGGGACCGGAGCACCCTGACCCAGCTGCTCTGAGGTTAATCTCTTGCAGAGAGCCTCCATCACGGTCCGTCTTATCCATTCTCACCTGCAGAGATTCCTCTAAGATTGATGGTCTCCTCAAGCTGTGTGTTGATTGATTGTCCACTACAGAAGGCCTCACTGATAAATCCCAAAGCATAGAAACTGCACAACATTGTGAAGTTTGTGAACAAATCTGGAATTCAACATAAAATCAGCAATAAGTAAAACTTTCTGGATGCTCCATTTAGAAGTTACTTTAAACCGTTTGTAAACTTTTTCAGGAACACTTTACTTTAAGTATTTATGATGTGTTATAACACTTGTCATAAGCCAGTGTTAATGTACATAGGTGTTCATAACCACACTCATATACTGTTAGAAGATTATGACGTAAGTTTGACGTAACCTAATGTGACATTTTAACCATGTATTAACTTTTTCATATGACCAGTATTATTATACTATAATAATCTTCGTGTTTAACAAACTAATAACTCTTTGTAAAAACTTATAAGCTTTCTTTACAGGCATTAGGGTAAAGTGTTGCCATGTATACCTCTGTGAAGGAGACAGTGTTAGACAGTATTCGTATAAAATTACTTATGAAAGACTATTAATGCTTTTTATAGATGTCAGATATAATAAAATTGTCTTGTCTAATATGTTGAAAGAACTGCAATATTGTGGCAGCTTGGTCATATATGGATGTGCGGTTGTGTTCAGTTTCCCATAATGCATTGCAATGTAATGGTTTAAATGTTTATCATCACTCAGAAACTGTGCGTGTGTATATATATATATATATATATATATATATATATATATATATATATATATATATATATATATATATATAGGGCGGCACGGTGGCTTAGTGGTCAGCACATTCGCCTCTCAGCGCTAGGGATTCCCGGTTCGAATCCCCATCTGGATGGAGTTTCCATGTTCTCCCTGTGTCTGCGTGGGTTTCCTCCGGGTTCTCCGGTTTCCTCCCACAGTCCAAAAACTTGGATCAAGTTTGGATCAAATTGAATTCTCAAAATTGCCCCATTTAGAGTGTGTCTGTGTGAGTGTGTGCCCAGCGATGGATTGGCGCCCTGTCCTGGGTCTATCTGCCCAGCGCCCGAGATGTTCTCCCCCGAATGGGCATAGGGAACCCCACCACGACCCTAATAGAGGATAAGCGGGAGATAATGAATGAATGAATATATATATATATATATTATATATGTGTGTGTGTGTGTACGTACATACATGCACAATTTAAAGCAGCCAATTTGCCTTTAATTAAATTGAACATGTTTTGGGGGCTTAATAGTTAGTAAGCCCACCTCTCAGCGCTGGGTTTCCAGGTTTGAATCTCAATTTGAGTTTCCATCTTTTCCCCCCATGTCTGCATGAGTTTTCTCTGTATTCTCTGGCTTCCTTCCACAGTTCAAAAACATGTACTCAGGTAAATTCAATGCTCAAAATTGCCCCTGTATTGTATGTCAGTGTGAGTGTGCCCAGTGATTGGCACTCTATCCTGGGTGTATCTGCCCAAGCACCCAAAAACCTCCCAAGAACCTCGTAGAGGATTTAAGTAGTATGATGAGATATAAGTAAATAAAAAAATGTTTTTGGACTGGAACACCTACGTGGACGGGGGAAAACATAAACTCCTCCCAGATTGGGCTCCAACTATTTTTGCCGCTGAAAATTCTACTTAGACCCGGTGTGCCAAATATGGGCATAACTAACATGGTGCTGCCTGCAAAACAATGACAAGACTTCATATTGCCTAATTTGCAATGTAATTTGGTCAGCTAGAATGAAATGGCACTGTTTAGTATCAAGCCAAGTAATAAAGATTCTTTGCATCCTTCGGGAAAATATCAGATATTAACATACATCAATCGAGTTTGCACCTCCTCTAACATGGGGGTTGGAACAGGCTTGCGATTTGAGTGATGCCGCATAGTGTTCGCTAAAAGAAATTACTGATTGGAATGTAACTCAATTTTCTGGGGTTTGAGGAAAATGCAAGCATGAGGCATCTCTGCAAATAAAATATGATTTGCTGTAATATTTCCTTGAACACAAGCCAGTGCAATGTTCAGCTTACAGTGTTGAGTTACGATGGCTCCCACCTGCCTGAACATGGACTGTATAAATATGCAAATGTCCTACAGGGTGCAGGAGGAAATTTTATTTTCTGAGGAGAGTTTTTTTTTTTTTCAATTTATGTTGTAGGTCTTTGCCAGTCTCCCCATTTGTTTTAATGATGGTAGATGATTCATTAAGCAATAAGAAACAACACAACAGTTTCATTTTCAGGAACCAAGAAATTCTGTTTAAAAATTCAGTACATGCTACTAATGTGTATCTAAAAGTATTCTAATGTGAAAGTTATGAAAGGTTAATTTCAAGTCTTTAACAGTGGAGATTACTATTTTTTTTTTGGCATATTGTTTTTAGATATAGTAACATGTAGTTTAGTACCTGAACTTAAACCATCATTAGTACTAAATACAATTATTATTTAAATATTTCAAGTCATTTAATTTAGAATTTGGGTGGCTTAGTGGTTAACACATTCACCTCTCAGCGATGGGATTTGTTCAAATCCCGATCTGGATGAAATTTCCTGTGTCCTCGAGAGTTTTCTCCAGTTTCTTCCCGAAGTCCAAAACATGGGTTAACCGTGTCTGAAAAAGAAAATTGCACAAAATGCACAAAAAATGCACAAAATTGCCTAATATGGTGTGAGTAAGTGTTCCCAGTGATGTATTGGCGCCCTGTCCTGGGTGTATCTGCCCAGCGCCCGAAATGTTCATTTTTATCATTCTCAAATTCTAAATTATTTTAATATACCCTCAGAAAACCCTCTTTTTTCTTGACCTGTGGAATATAGCAAGTCCACACCTGTCACTGAAAAGATGTGTGGATTAAAAGTGACATAAATATATGTCGGTGTCAATTTCAAGAAAACATGTTAAAAGTAAATGAGAAATATTCTTATCTACAAAAGGAGGGGACCGTAAAAAGGTATGGAACGATCACTTACTGACTCTTTTGGTAAGGTGCTGGTCTGTTTATGAAAGATAAGATTCAGCAGATGTAACAGTAAAAATAAAAATAAATATGCAGCTGTCTTTAAACCTATGTTAACTTCAAAGAAAGAATATAGAAATAAGTTTTTGTTGAGAAGTGGATGGGAGATTCTTGAATCTGGTGTGGATGTCTAGAACACATTATGTTTGGATGTCATTTTGTTAACAATAATATTACACGTTGAATGTTAGTCATAATGTTAATTGAAATTAATACAGATTCAAACATTTATTCATTCATTATCTTCTGCTTAATCCTCTGCTAGGTTACTTAGGGTTTCCACCATGGGCAGATATACCCAGGACAGGGCAAAAATCTATTGCTGGGCACACTCATTCTTACACGCACACACAAGGCAACTTAAAGCATTCAATTTACCTTGAATGCATGTTTTTTTTGGACTGTGGGAGGAAGCCGGAGGTCTTAGAGGACACCCACATTGACACTGGAAAAACATTGGAAACTCCACCCAGATTGATTTTTGGACCTGGAATGCCCAGTGCTGAGGCGAACATGTTAACCACTAAGCCAGCATGCCACCCATTTCACATTTACTTTTAGTAAAAAATAACTAATAAATTATAAACGTTTCAATCAGGACAAATCAAAATAGTGATGGTGCATGCTTCTGGAACTCTTTTATGGAACTAAAGAGTTAGAAAATGGTATAATTTTAGGCAATGGACTGGACATTCATAATATTTTTAAAAATGTATTATGTACGTTTTTTTTTTGTTTTCATGTCATGTCACCTAGCTAAATTTATTAATAATGTCTTAAACATTAATTGTCCAAACATGTCAAATCTCTGGGACCCTTGTTTGGAGGACTACAACAGCGTTACACAGAGGGCTAAAACAGCGTCACACTGCTGGCTGAGCTAAGCAACACTCATTTATTTAGTAATACATATTTGCATTCTCTTGCTCTTTAGCCTGTTATGCTTTTAGCTTGTTGCCTGGCAAGTGTGACAGTGTCCATCTGTAGGGACATGGAGCAGAACCATGAATCCTGGTGTGAGTACAGAAACCTACCACACACACACCTCCCTTCATTCTTATGCACCTGTTCCTATTCTCTATGGGCACACCATGACACAGAGTCCCATGCTGTGCAAAAGCTGTCATGGTTCTTCTTTAGAGTCCCAAAATGCATCACAGCCAAGTGTTTTACAATTAACAGCATTGAGACTAGCAAGCGACAGGTCATATTCAACCCCTACATATGGGGTTATGAAGCTAAAAATAATCTTATATTTACAACAATCCTTTTAATCTTTAATAAGTGTTTTAATCACTTCTCATAAGTAATGTCAGCTTGTGTGTTTACAATATATAAAAAATAACAATTCTTGTGGTGTTTTTAAAAAAGATTGATAAATAACTTGATAAATAACTTGGCATTTTATCATGCTAACGTGTGTTGAGCTATCAATCTGAAGGTTGTGGGTTCAAATCCAAGGTCCACTGAATATACCAGCATGGGTCCTTGTGCAAGGCCCTTGCTCCGGGGGGGCTGTGATCAACCCTGTTCTCACTTTGTAAGTTGCTTTGGATACAAGCGTCTGCTTAATGATGTAATAAACAAGGTGGTAGCTTTTGGAAAATTCTCTTGCCACCTCATGTTTGGTAACAATATGTTTGGGAACATAATTTACATGACATAATGTCGGCCTTTCAGCTTGGGGGATCCAGGTTTAAATCTCGATCTGGGTGGAGTTTCCATGTACTCTGTGTTTGCGTGGGTTTCCTCCAGGTACTCCAGTTTCATCCCACAGTCTAAAAACATGGATTCAAGGTCAATTGGCTGCTCTAAAGTGCTCCTATCTAAAATGCCCCATATAGTGCCTGTGTCTCTCTCTCTCTCTCTCTCTCTCTTTGCTTCTCTTACCCTCCGTCACTCTCTCTGTGTATGTGCCCAACAATAGATTGATGCCTTGTCCTGGGTGTATCTACCATGAGCCAGAAACATTTTACGCTGGATGGACATGGGTACCCTTGTAGAGGATTGATTGGAAGATAATGACAAGATGAGATGAGTTTACAGAAATAAAAAATCATAATTTACGGATTAATAACTGGAACTTTGTATGCAAACTAGGCCCTCACATTCAAAATCAGAACCACTGACTAAAAGTACTTGGGTTATTCTTTAAATTCAAATGATATAAATTTCAAAATAGTTTTTTTCTGGGGCTTTAGTGTGTTTATTTCAAAATCATTTGGCATTAATGGAAAGAAAGTGAAATGTTGGCCACATACTTTTTGCATAATACAAAAATAAAAGCAATACGCTTGACTGTACAGACAAAACTATACAGACATAGCACAGACTCCACCATTACCTCCAGTGTTCCACAGGCAATTAAACAAGCTGTTGGATTCCTGTGAACGTTCAGACTTTCCATTTCTAGCTGTTGATGAGTCATTAACTCTGAAGTTAAAAGTTCCTCTCTTGTACTCCTTAGAGGAAATCATCGGTTGACTGTGCATGAGAGCATCATTTAAAGCAAAACCCTAAACAGGGATCTGCTGGGATCCTCCCTTCAACTTGCAACCATAAAAGAGGCTTTCCAATGTTTCTCTACCCCACACATAGACCAGTGGTTACAAAGATGAGGAATTGATGCTCTGCCGGTGGGTGGTAAGACCTTGGTGGTTAAGCATGAGTGGAAGTTACCCATTGCTGCGAATGTCTTCAAGGTGGCCAGATAAAACATTCTTTCTACTGTTTGAAGACCAGCATTAGGAATGCCTGGCTGGGCTTTCTTCATAACTATGCTATAGTACAGGGCCACCCAAAGATATATTAATGTGGTGATCCTGGTCCCAAAAGAATTCAGGTTTTTGGAATTGTAGGTTTTCAGATCAAGCTTCAAGTCTTGGCATTAAATTAGATTGAGTGGTTTGGTATTGAGTGTGTTTTTGTGGTTCAGGAGTTAAGGATCTTTGAATTAATGCTACACACTAACTGCAACAAGTAGCCACCTGACTATAACACTTATTTCAGTCTTGTGGACATGAATGCAAAGTCATGTGCATTAATACATTGGAAAATGATGAGCAGGAAGCTGTACATACATTTTTAGATTAAGCTTTTAAAGGGACTTTGACAGCAGCTCATTTTTAAACAAGCCATGATTCTTTACTTGGAAAAATTATGGATGGCCTTCTAACTTGTAGCTGACCAAATACAATTATTACTACTACTACAATATTAATTAGGCTGATAAGTAATTACAGACTCCTCCCCCTGTGTATAGTACAGTACAAGTTCTAAGTACTACAAGCTGCCAATTTAACATTATTAATATGGTAATGTGAAAATATTTAAATACTTACTTCGTTGTTAATTAAAAACTGTTAATTTTGTTTTATTAATAACAACTATTTTAATGTATTTATTTTTAATGTATTTAGTATACTACAATATTTGAATAGCAAATCCAAATCTAGCCATGTTTCATTTCCATGATGGTGGCGAGCTAAATGAGTGTTAACCTTCACATGACAGATACTTTCTCATAAGAAACTTAATTTAACTTTTTTACCAAGCTGCTATGACTGGGATTATTTTATTTTATGCTATTCGTAGCCCATTTTAGTGTGTGCGTGTTTTAAAAACATACAGGACAGATTGTACCCAAAAAACATTTTAGTTTTCAGTACTGGATCATTCTGTACTGGAAAATAAATTCTGAATTATTTGTGTTGCTATTATTCGTAACTTCACAATAGCAGCTGCATTTAAACTAATAAAATCTGTTCACAATTATTTTTCTTTTTATCTTTTTTTTTTTATTATTATGTTTTTGATGCATTAAAGCATGTCATCTTTACACTGTTTCTGTTAGGGGTCATCACACTGATCTTTATGCTCCATTTTGCCATGTCCTCCTAGAGTATCCTCCTCTATTACCCCCAACCACCTGCTTGTCCTTCCTCATCACATCCATAACCCATCTTTTTGGCCGTTTGTTTATCCTCCTGTCTAATAGCTCCGTCTTTAGCTTTCTTCTGCCAATATAAATCTCATGCACTTGTGAATGCAATTTTTATTATCTTTGTTTTTCAACCAGCAAATCAGGAAATTCTAGTAGGATAAATAAAATAAACATAATTGGCAGACACAAATAGTGCATTATACATCTAATTATTTTGTTGGGCAGAGCAGAATTTTGAGTAGGCATTGCACACAACTGTTCATATCTAGAACCAGTAATGGTGCCCGATATATTTGTTTTTATCCTCGTGTATGCAGAATACAGTCATTTTAAAAGGGTAACACAGTTACATTAACCAATGGCGATGTCTGTTTCCACCAGTTTCTATGGGACTAGCTTGAATCAACGGCTGTCTTGTCAACTGTTTAAATCAGTAAATCGTACATTCTGCTCATTTTGTACAGTCATTTTCCTCTTTACAGCAGTTGTACTGCTTCTATTTGAGTGTTGTGAGGTAGAAATATCTATACTGCTGCTGGAGATATTTTTCTTTCATGCTAGCATGAGAGTGATTTTGCTTTTGTCACGTATAATTATCAGTCTGATTGAAGGAAACTGTCTTCTCCCAGCACTACCATCGCTTTCGGAGTTCCCCTCTGTGAGATATGCCAATATATCGACTTGCGTAAGGAAATCTCGACAGGCTCCAGCTGAGGAACGTATTTGTTTTCCCTTTGCCCTCAGCTGAGCATGAATAATAAATGTCTTGCCAATGAAAAGTGTTGCATCAGATGATGGAGCGATTTTCTGGTTGGTGGACCTTATCCAGGCTCATCTGAATCTAGCGCTATATCATATCAGCACATTTTTACTCTGAGGCTAGTTGTAAAACATGCTAACGAAGCAGATTTGGCCCAGCCAGTCCACATTGTTTTTGACTGAAGGCTGGCTACTGGCTTTGATTTGTATATGCTGTGAAATTCCGCAATGTGCACGCAGCCAAATGTTCAAAAACTGAAATTGTTTTAAAAAGTAACTTGGATATATAACATGATGAATTAACTAATTAAAAAACACTACTAACTGAAACTTTTCTAAAAACAATAGGTTCTGAATGATAAGAATACAAAATCATTGTTTGTGATGCAATTGGGGATGTAAGCAGGCATTTTATAATGTCATTAAACACCTAATTACAAAAATAATTATTAAGTGGATAGTGGTGGTTAGCATGTTGGTTCTGCAGTGCTGGGGATCCAGGTTTGAATCATGATCTGGATGAAGTTCATCTGGGTTTTCTAGTTTCCTTCTCAAGTCCAAAAATACTGATTCAAGGTGAATTGGAAATTGGTGAATTATCTGTGTGAGGGAGTGTGTACCTGGTGATGGATTGAAGCTCTGTCCTGGGTATATCTGCCTAGTGCTCAAAACCTTCTCTCATAGATGGGCATGGGGAACCAATCCCCCTTCCCTGACCCTAGTAGGGGATTAAACAGTCAAGCCGAAATAATTGATGAGCCTTCAGCTAATTATAATATATAGACAAGAGTACTGGCACACACCTCGCAGTTATTGAATGCAGGTGTTCTAATCCGTATCATTGCCACAAGTATATAAAAATCAAGCCTAAAGCCATGCATTTTTGATTGTATACTTTCAGAAGAGCACAAAGCAAGGTCAAGGCATTTTTGGCTAAAATTGTTACTTGACTTGAATAACCAAGTCATTACCTCTGGCTCATAAACCTTTGAAATGATTTAAAATGTTTCTCATTCAACGTCATAGTATGACTTGACAAATGTTTATTCCACAGACACTTCAAAAGGCTTCCCAGAAAAGTAGTAGTTGTTACAGCTGCAAATGGAGACAGACTAATAAAATGTAATAAAATCTCATGAAACTCCATTTTTAATTAATAAACATTTTCTAAAGACCACGACCCTGTAACAAAAATAATTCCCTAAATGTAATTGTAGTTGATTCTGAACTGGATGTTAGGGCCCTTGGAAATGTTTGTTGGCAGATTTTTGCCACTTCTGCTGTTTTGATGGATTAATACTTCTACTATTATAATTTTTATTATTGGTATCATTAGTAGTAGTTTTTCTTATTATTACACCAAATAAAAGTATGGCTGTGGGAGCCTCCAGGTGTGTGTGTGTGTGTGTGTGTGTGTGTGTGTGTGTGCGTGTGCGTGCGGGCATGTGTGTGATAGCCTCATGCACCAAGTGTAACCTCTATTGAGTGGTCTGTGATTGAAAAAGCTGATTAGAAGAGATTCAAGACCCTGAACTCTGAACTGCAGCTCTCATATGACTTCTTTATTCTTACAGAGCTTAAAATACTCACTGATGTTTGCTGGCCTCTGGGTTCTCCAAGCAGTCTTGTACACAAGTCACCGCAGTATGATATGGTATCTAAGGAATACTCTTTAGGGCAGACACTGCAGCAATTTAGTCATATTTACACTTTTTTTGTTTGTATAAAAATAATCAACAAATAGGATTTTAGGAGAGAAAAGCAGAAGTTTACAGTGTGTTTTCTATCTCGCCTTAAAGTTTGGCAGAAAGAATAAGGAAGGAAACCACTGATACTGTAAAACTTGTAACCAAATCATTGATATTCAAAATCTAAAGTAATCTAACTAATACTGTTTCTGAAGGTGGACTCAGGTGCTTAAACCCAATTGTATCAGCACTATCTTAGGATTCGTCATGATAAACTGATGAAATAAGTCAGATTTCCTGAAGCGAGGATAATCGCTGCTTCGGGGCTGTGGATAGCCACTTCACGCTATAAACATGCTTTAAATTGCCAGTTATTGCTGATTTTCCACTTCAGTAGAATATAAAGACAAGGTGCTATCAAGCAGAGAGAGCCTGCAGGAAAGCAAACGTCAAAGAGTAATAAATAATTCTAGACTTTTTCCTCATCTTCAGCTTTTTGAGCGGGTGATGGGGTATTGTTATCTGATGTTTGCCACAGACATTAAAATTGAGATTTTTCTTTTGCTAAGAGGCTTATGAGGGTAGGCTGGCAAATAGGATCAAATTTGAATCATGATGAATAATGAATATTGCTAAGCCTTCATTTATGTGGCTGGTAAAATATCCAAAGCTAAAAGCCAATCTTTGCTACTAGCTAATAACGTCATAAGTTTAAAAAAATGAATCTTATTTGAAAAGCAACATTAAAAAGAAATGTTGGAACACTTCAAAATAATATGATTTTAACAGTTTTCTAAAAATCACATTTATTGTTTGACTATGTAATTCTAATTATGTAATCTTTTAATCTTTTATGGCCTTTTCTTTTTAATTCAGAGCATGTTTTTATTTTCTTATTCACTCACCAACCACTTTATTGTGTACATGGGTACAATTGCTCATTAATGCAAATATTACTGAACTCAGATCATTTAAGCATGTAGCATGTGTCGTATATCACCTACTACTGTAGTAAACATAAGCTGTAGGCATGAATTGTATGGGAAAATGTCCTAGATGACCTACTAAATTGGAAGCTATGGTTTCCCATGTCCATTTCACTGGTCAAATACAGGCGGGACATGGTGCCCAATCGATCGCTGGTCCAAGTTCAAACTATGCACCAAAATAGGTTGAAGGATAATTGAGTGGTAGCTTAGCTGTTGGTTGCCAAATAAGCTGGTCGACGAAACGATAATCATCTAAGTTTGCACAGCTATCTTTAGGGTTTAAAGGGAATGGTCCAAAAAATGTAGTACTCAGCATGCAGCAGTTCTCTAGGCAAAAACTGGTTAATGCTAGAGGTCAGAGGCGAATAGATAGACAGGTTAAAGCTGACTAAAAGACTCAAGTTACCACTTGTTACAGCCAAAGTATGCAGACAAGTGACTTTAAATGCACATTGGATGTCCCATTTACTGCAACATTCAGAGGACAGTAATTGGCATTAACTAGATGAAAACATACATACTGCTAAGCTTTAATGAGTCTCTGGTGGTGATGTAAAGGTGTAATAGGGAATGTCACAGCCTACTTAATTATTGTTGCTGACTATTTTCATCCTATTAAGACAATAGTTAATTTTTGCAATATGATAATAATGGTTTACAACATTCTGCTGTCTGAAATAATTGACTGATTAAATAATGAAAAAAAAAATCACTCAAAAAATAATAATTTTTGTTACCCGTTTTGTTCTTTAAGTGTTATTTAATAATTTAACTATTATTTTGACTTATTGAGTCATTAATAAATGTTTTCTTGATATCACTGCTGGTATCATAGTTAAATTACTGGAAAATGTATCAGAATGTTGACGTAAAGCCTGACATCAATTTCATCAAACTCAATGAACTAGGCTCATTGTGTTTATTTGATCAATATGTATGATGCCCTCTGTGTTAGTACTTTTCTCTAGATAATATCACCTGCTGATTGCTGAAAATGTAAATTTATTCAAATTCTAACCGACTGAATAAAAATGAAGCACATATTTGTGTAAGAACAAAAGCTCTGCTGATTAACTGAATGTCCCAAGAAAAGCAGCAAATCAGTTGTATTATTAAATATTTTACTGATTTAAAATAATGACTACTTAATCAGTAATGATTGACCAAATGTGTGATTGAATAGAGAACAACAGGGTTTACAGCTAAATACTTTAGAAATTACACACCTCTGTGAACTAGTGGGAATCAAATAGCATTGATCATGCCTGTTAACTGACTCACCAAAAAACTTTTTTTTTATGTAAACCATTTCATGTAAACATAAAAACTTTACTATGTAACTACCTATGCTTCTAAATTAGCATGCACGCCAGATGAAATAATAAAGATTATCACACTAAATGATTATCACACACCTGATATACTTTATATAAATAACTATTATTTAGAATTTTAGCTGGTAATTTCCTGAATATTGGTTTCTGAGCATTAACAACTTTTGTCTGGTACCTGGGGTACATTTGTTGTAACAAAAAAAGCATAAATAATAAAAACAATATTATATTATAAATACTGATGTTTAACAATGCCCCAAATTTGTCTCAAAGAAATTAAGAAGACTCAAACTCTGTAATGCTATAACCTTCACCCGTGTTTCTGCATGCAGCTTGCTCATCCTAATTTTAAATGATTACCCAACCGGAAATCTGCCAGCATTTCACTTAGAGTTTATTTTTAAAAAGCTTTTAACTTTGAAAGGTGACAATTTAAATGAATGAAACCTGGAGGATGTTTGAAACGTTTCAGTCTTGATCTGCTGTCAGTGGCTTGAATAGACCAAGAATACAAAAAGTAAGTCATTTTGACCTTTCACATAGATTTATAGAACCTTAGTGATTGTACAAGCAGGTTCACATCAACGTTTGTGATCTGTGAAATGTTTCATAGTTGTAATTTTGTCTGCCAATCATGTGCTGAATATATGTGTGTGTATATATATGTAAAAATCTGGTCTGGTCTTCACCCACATCCAAAGACAAGGATAGCTTAACCAGAGATGCTAAATTGTCCTTATTATCATTGGTGGTTAACACATCATGCCACATCGTGCCCGTCTCAAACCTGGGTAAAATAGAAGAGATTGCATCAGAAAAGACTGTCAAGCAACAGGAACAAGCCTAAGATTTGCCATCTGTTATTTATAATCTGTTTTTAACAAGTTCTCCAGCTGAATAAGAATAATAATATTAAACCAATAATAATAAAAACAGTAATAAAAATATTTTATATATCTGTAAGTAATTATGTAATCCCTTGCTCTAAGTATCTGGTCTTAGTAATATATTAGTCTATTTATTATTTGTTACATATTAGTTTGGATGAGTTGTAGCTTGTTCTTGAATAGCTTTAACTTAATGTTGGTGTTTGTATGTGTGACCTTGAATTAATTACAAAACCTTACCTTTATTCGCCCTTAACCATTTTTCGGTACAACAACTTTGTAGGTATAGAAGGAAATTAATTTGGTTACACTATATGGACAAAAGTAATAGGACACATCACTTAATCATTGAATTCAAGTGTTTTGTTCAGTTTCATTGCAAGATCCATGTTTCAGCACCACTGCAACAGTGCACAAAGCAAATGCACATGAAGCAATGGGGGGAACTATTAAGGCCAAAAGTAGTGTTCACAATTGATTTAGTTCCCCAAAGCACCGGGAGCATACATAAACTACTAGATCGGACTGGTCAAAAAACTAAAGGCTAAAGATTGTCCTTTATTTTGCTTTATAGTGTAAATACCTCCAAATGCAACAGTGTTATAACATTAAGTTGTAAATTTTGCACACGTTATCCTAATTGGCTCAATTACCTGTTGCCTTCAGGTAGCATCAATTAGCTGTGATAGGCTATAGTAAGCTTTGTGAGGTAGCTGTAATTAAACAAAGCTGCAGTTTGTGTGAACGCCTGTTGTATGGAAAAAGAAGACTCGCATTGATAAATCCAGCACATATGCACACAATAGGGAGGATTTCTTGCACGGTTAACTTTAGAACACATTCTTTTCCTTAGCTATTGATTTGGTGTGTGACGTTTTAGCGAAATGAACAGCTGGGTGACAGAAGCTATTGTGTTGTGTTACAAAAAAATTGTGGGCCATTTGTGGCTCGGCAAACACTAAATTATACAACAGAGAGCAAGTGTGTGTGTGTTTGAGTGTATGTTATCAGGAGGTGGCAGCTGAGACATCAATACAACTAAAGTTTGAAGCTTTAACGTCCAGTGTTTCTGGGTTTCATGCATATTTTCACTGGGACTAGCTAATAACAGAAAATGCACTTAATCAAAATACATGGTTTAAGTCATTACCTAATCAGAAAACTTTTAGTGAGACGGAAGTAAAAAGAAGTGTCTGGGAAATAACATTTTACTTCTTTGTAAAGGCCTGTACATCATAACACCAGATATTTTTCTATTATTGTTATACTATAAAATAGTAACTGAAATAAAAAATTATTCAATTATTATATTCCACTTAATCCTTTACTAGGGTCGTGGAAATGTTCCCCATGCCCATTCAGGGGAGACCATTTTTGGCACTGGGCTAATACACCCAAGACACGGTGCCAATTTATCCCCACATGGACACGGAGAGAACATAGAAATCAAGATTGAGATTTGAACCTGGATTCCCAGCACTGAAAAGGCGAACGTGCTAACCACTAAGCCACTGTAAAACAAAGTAATTATTTTAAGAAATTTTTTTCAAAATTGAGACATTTTGTATTTGGGCAAAATTCAAGTGACACCTAAATATCACCTTTTAGGAAAATGCACCTTGTACCTTTCGAGTGGAAAAACCGATTGCTTTTAGAAACACACACACACACACACACACACACACACACTCGCAAAATTTTACCCATTTTATACTCGGGTTGCTGAACTAAAGCTGTAAATGCATTCTCTATCTCCTTTTATCTCTCACACACACAAACATGCGTGCATACACACACAAATATTTTGGTGAAAGAAACTTTTCCATTTACTTCATATGAATATTTAAAATCAGTATTATAACAATTAATAACTGTTAAAATAAATACACTGACACTGTCACTAAAGAAACTTTTGCAGTTTGTAGACTGTTGGCTGATAATAACCCCCAAAATAGCGCGACACCAAAGTTGTTATACAAAAATAAATGCTGCAGAACTGCTATGAGCTCACATAGTCTGTCAATTATTCCTTAGAGGTGGAAGAGTATTACAAATCTTAAAATGGACTAAGAAACTCATGGGAAGGAGACGAGCCCACCCACATCCATCGCAGCTAAAGTGTTGTCCTAAAAAGGACAGAGATAATCAATGGGTCATCCATGGCACTTGGAGTGGCGATCCTCCCCTGACTCATCAATGATACATTAAGAAGCCAAAGAGAAAGTAAATCCCATTAATGTTAGAGTAGGAGTTTATCACTTGACCAGAGTCTGGACAGGAAGATATTTTATCTTTAGCAAAGCCTATGAAGTCCAAATTAGATTGAAATCTTGCATTAGTTTGTATGTATGTTTTTTTTTGCTTAGCCAGAGATTATAGCAAAAAATAAACAATAATTTATTCATTAATTCATTATCTTCCACTTAATCCTGTACTTGGGTCGTGGGAGGGGTTTCCTATGCCCATCCAGAGGAGAACATTTCATCTACTGGGCAGATATGCCAAGGACACGGTGCCAATCTATCACACACTATATAGGGGAATTAAAAGCATTCAATTCACCTTGAATCCATGTTTTTGGACTGTGGGAGTAAACCAGAGAACCCGGAGGAAACCCAGGCAGACATGGGGAGAACATGGAAACTCCACCCAGATTGGGATTCAACATTGGACCCCCAGCACTGAGAGGCAAACGTGCTAATTACTAAGCTACTGTGCCACCCCATTAATTCCTGACCTTTCTGGTTAATTTTCATAATGTTTTTGCAAACTAGATTTTAAATTTCATCTCAGTACTTTCAGTAGTAGTAGTAGCTCTGGGTTTCAAACACTTGGACCCTTTTGTGGATCTAAAAACTGGAATTTATTTTAGTGCTGAGTGAAGACTGTACTGTAGTCCATTGTTTTTGTCCTGTAAACAGGATCTAGTCGCCTTTTAAAGCTCAGCTCTGTTTCCTTTTACTGAAGTGATGAAAAATCTGTGAAGGAACTTAAGAAATCCAATCCTATTTCAACACCTATGCAGCTGAGGTCTGGGATGGGCACTCAGGAAGGCAAGACAAATCCAAAGCGAACCTGATTGCAGGACATAATGAAACAAAAAGCAAGCGCACCTTCTTCCCGGTCGATTTCCACTGCTAAGTTCTTTCCATCTCTGTCTGAATAGAGTTTGCCCCGAAACCCGAAACCTCCCAGGTGAAAGAGGAGGAAACAAGCCACCACAGGCAATTTGGCATGTTGGAGCGTGCACCATCGATCAGTAAGACGAAAAGCAGGCAAACGCTTCTCGCCTGGGCAATACTTCTTTGAGTGCCACTGTAATTTGCAGGCTGAGAAACGCCAGGCACTCTGGGAAAGAAATCTGCCTCTGTGATGGGACTTTAAACGCAAATCAGGAATCTCATCTCCTACTGTTTAGCGTCTACACATTGTATACCCACTGAGCAAGCAGAAGTCTAATTCAACTGTTTTCTATAGACTCAGATGATTTATATGGAGGTTTATATTAAAAGCCACAGACTGTTGGCCAAATAATGTACGGAGCTATATGCATCCCTTTATTATTAAGCTTAAACCAAAATCATATACTAGCAGTAAAAATGAATGTCAAAGCACTTGTACAAAACTAATTTATACACATTCTTTATTACTTTTCTGTAATATATCACTATCACTTATAATCATTTTGATTTGTATGCAATTATTGTATATATTTAAATGAATTTTTATACATTTTATACACCCAGGACAGGGTGCCATTCTATAGCTGGGCACACACTCACTCTAAGAACCCAGAGGAAACCCCACGCACACATGGGTAGAACATGGAAACTCCACCCAGGTTGGGATTCGAACCTGAATCCCCAGTGCTGAGAAGCAAAGGTGCTACCCACTAAGCCACGATGCTGCCAAAAGATTGTATCATTTAGATATATTCAAGATTCTGTAGCTGATTCTGGGAACATTTGGTCAACCCCAATTTTGAATGAGTAAGTTCAAGTTTATATATGTCTATGGCACTGTATAATGTCCACAAAGCAGCTTTACAAAGTTCTCAAACTATATCCTTAAAACGTTTGAATTAATGTAATGTGTGGGCGTCATTGGAATGAATGATAATAAATTATTAATAGAACATATCAAATTCCAAACATTCAAGAATCATATGGAAACTAACTCTGGTTCTTTGAACCCATCTGCTTCACAGGCTGTCTTACAATGTTATCAGTGAGTTTCTGAGCTCACTGTGAATTATGTTATGATGTAGAAACCATGCAATAGAACTAAACTATGTGGGAAATTAAGTGGAAGATATAACCCATGGAAGATCAAAGCGAACCAGTCATACAGCCAAAGTGTGAACCCGTCTATCATTTATTCCATCTCAGATAAATTATTCATCAAAAACTCAGAGCCCATCTTGTTCACAGTAAATGAGCTGTCTTAACATTACTGGTTTGGGTTAGTCCATCTAAACTGTGATCGAGGAGCTGCACTCAGCAGTCATGATTTGTGGTGCTCAGTCAGAGTTTTCAGTGGTCACTGTCTTATTATAGCACTCTCTGAGGGGTGTGTAAATCTTCTCTGTATGCTAATTGAGGTTTGGGGTTAATATCAATGGTGAAGCAGCTTAGCAATTATAGCAGCCAACACAATAACCAACTCGTCTCATACAGAGTAATAACCTCAGGGATGGCAGATTAATAGAAGGTCCTGCCAGCAATTTTACATGTCTTTTAATTTATTTATTTATCTTTTTGTTAATAAAGGTTGGGGTGGGGGAGCTGTGGACCTTTTAAAAGTAGGGTTTGTTATTAGGTGCCCACAAAGTTAAAAATATGGTGGTTCTAAATCAGTATAAAGATCAATATGAACAAACTGTCATTTAAAAAGTGGTTTAAAGGGGGGTGTGGCAGAAACGAGAGGGCGAAGCCATCAGTAATGGATTTTTATTCCGGTTATTTGGTGCATCAGTCACTGCTCCGCCTAATGAACGTGTGCACCTTAAAACCATAGTGTCGGCAATAAAGTTCGTTCTGTTGGTGAGAAATTCTGTCTCCGGTCTTTATTCTTGTCCCCACCCCGGTTACAGACACATTTAGTGATTTTGGCTTCCTTAATTATACTCACAATTGTTTGTATTGTTTAACTCTGACTCTGGCTTACAGGGCAAACTTGGATCTGCTCCCTTGACACTTTCATTTATTTTATTTATTTATTTTTTAATACATCAATTTCTGGCTTTCTTGGAATTATTTCCTAGTTCAGTTTGGTTTGTAAGTTGTTTAAAGCGATGCTATTATTTGTATTACATCAGTCTATGTTCAGGGTGGTGTGTGTGTGTGGGGGGGGGGGTTATGGGTGAGGGATTGGTTCTCATTCGTACCCACCCCTTGTTACAGTAATTTTGTACTTTACTCATATGTCTTAATATAGATTATTTGTGTTTCTTTTTATAGCGGCTCTCCTTTTTGCAGTAAGGTCTATTTTTAATCATCCACCCCTTCAACTGGCACATTAATTTAACCTCTTGCTTTTTCATTGTACTGTTCTCACTCCATTCTGCTAGTTTCTGTAGCAGTAGTCATGTTGGCTGACCTGATTGTAGAAATCTGTAAAGTCTTCTGAAGCCATTTCTGTACAATCTCTCGAGGACATTGCTGCTTCTGTACAGACACTCCTAAGGTCATCACTGCCTCTGTGCAGCCTCCCGAGAACACCTCTGCTTCTGATTAGCCTCCTGTCATCATTCCTTCTCTGCCAGGTTTTGAGAGCAATCTGTCAGACATCATCCTTTTTCTGCCACTGGTGTGTGATCTTCCTTCACCGCAAGGCTTTGATGGCAACCTGGCAGATATTTCCCCTACTGTCCTCTGTTACCCACTGGCTTTGAGTTTGTATAGGCACTTTGTGGTTTACTTTCTATGGCCACTAAACCTACCTTTTTAAAACCCAGCTTCTATTTACATAAAGTAACTTAATCTCTATTACCTTGAGTTGTTTTTAAGAAGAGTGGGGTACATATATTCATGCTTTTGTTAAACTAAGGTTTTCTTCCACATTCAGACTATGTGGTTCCTTTTGCTTTGTTATTGTTGGATTGATTGTCCACAGGGGTTATATCCTGTAAGAATCAGAATCTTTGTACTTCCTAATTACATTATTTTTTAAGTGTTGCACAATCTCAACACAGTCTTTGGGTTTAATTGTAATGTGCATATTAATAAAAGTCACTTTTACCTTCAAAACTTCACTTCCTTTTTCTCAAGTGGAGTGGGTGGTGTACAGGCAGAGAGAAGGGAGGATGAGGGAGAGTGAGAAAGTAAGAGTGAGGGAGAACTAGGCTAATTGTTTACATTTACATTTAGTCATTTAGCAGACACTTTCATCCAAAGCGACTTACAAATGAGAACACCACAAGTCAGAAGCCATGAAGAAAAACAACTTTACTGTAAATTCATCAAAGCTAAATGTTATTCGATGCCGCGGTTTAGTGAAGTCTAATTAGGCGGCATGGTGGCTTAGTGGTTGGCATGTTCTCCTCTCAGCACTAGGGATTCCCGGTTCGAATCCCCATCTGGGTGGAGTTTCCATGTTCTACCTGTGTCTGTGTGGGTTTCCTCCTCCGGTTTCCTCCGGATTCTCTGGATTTCCTCCCACAGTCCAAAAATATGGATCAAATCAATTGAGTTCTCCAAATTGCCCCATATAGTGTGTATGCGTGCGTGTCTGTGAGTGAGTGTGTGCCTAGAGTTAAATTGGCGCCCTGTCCTGGGTGTATCTTCCCAGCGCCCGAAACGTTCTCCCCTGAATGGGCATGGGGAACCCCACCGCGACCCTAATAGAGGATAAAGCGGAAGATAATGAATGAATGAATGAATGAATAAATGAAGTCTAATTATTTTCCACTTAATCCCATATTAGAGACTGGGTTTGTGGGGGTGGGGGAGGATCCATGTTTAGACTGTGAATTCCAACCCGGATGCCCAGTGCTGAGAACCAAATGGGCTAACCTTTAAGCCATGTGACCTGTGCTTATAAGAGTTGATGGTAAACTTTCTTCAGGTATCCAAGACTTGCATGGGCATTTTACTCTTAATTTCCTGTGGCCACTTTACCTACCTTTTTGGAATCTGGCTTGTCTTTACAGCAGATAACCCCACCTTCATTCTTGGTGAAAATGGGTTGTCTCTCACTTCTACCTACAAATTTTATCTGAAAAATTGGGTGCAGACACTCTACCTTCTGTTATATTTCTTTATTTATTCAGTGGTTCCTGCATTGTTTATTTGTAAACTTGTGGTCCAGAACACATTAATTCATGGGTATATTTACATAACATAATTATTTACCCCAGAAGGCAGTAAGTTCATAATTGGTACATTTTACAAAATTGCTGATAATTTAGTGACTCATTTTAGGAACAGAAATTTGATCGTAATAAAAGGCCAACACAATTAATTATTTTAAATTGTAATAAGAATGATAAACACAAACTAATAGCTATGGATGGGTTTTATTAAGCACGTATCCAGCATGTAGACAAGCATTAATTGCTTCATTATGTTTACATTTTTTGTTTGTTATTACTGTTTATCAACTTATAGAGACCAGCAAAAAAGGAAAAGTGCTGTTTAAACACAAACACAAAGTGATGATAACAGTTTTTAAAAGCTTGTAGGCTTTGATGATCATAAACATCTATGTACATTAACAAAGGCTTATGACAAATGTTATAAAGTGTTATGAATACTTTATAAAGCTTAATAAATGCACTTATAGTGCATTATGAATACCGGATTCATAAAAAGTGTTACCAATTACCCTTCCATTGTATTATCTTAAACCCCCACCCCCTCAGTTTGCAAACTAAGTTTCTTAATTTTCTAATGAAGCTCTGAGGTGAAATAGAGCATAGGTTAGCGTACCGTTGAAGAAAACAGATCAAGAAACTAGCAGCTATTTGACGAAACACATTTTATGACATGTATGGCCTTTTTCCTCAGTGTGTTCTGTATATCACACCTAGACATTTAGTGTGTGTGTGTGTGTGAGAGCGAGAGAGTGTGAGACAAGCTTTGACATTTTGAAGAACATGTTTATTTCAGACAGCCTGAAGCTAAAACTTTCATTAGCACTCTGCAGAGAGAAAGAGGGGGAAAAAAGAGACTGAGAGAGGAAATAAAAAAGAAAGTGCAAAAGATCTTGATCTATTTTTTCTTTTGCTCCCTTCTTGTATCATTCACAACTAACATCCACTTTATAACCACTTAGCCCTTCTTAATTTTACTTTTGTTCCTTTTTGCCAAAATATTTTTCTGCATTTGTTCTTTTCTTGTTACTTAATTTTTGCCTTATTTCCAAATTTCTACACTATGAACAAAGGTATTGAAACACCATCATATTACTTCCAGGGTAGAATGTTTTGGGTGCTGGACAGATACACCCAGGACAGGCCAATCTATCCTCAAGCATACTCACAAAAACACACAGGGCAATTCAGAGCATTCAATATATATATATAAATAATATATAATGTGTGTATATATGTCAATTTTGTTTGAATAGCTTTGTAATAAAAAGAAAAAAAACATTTCACAGATTCTCGTCTTAGAAAGAAAAGGAAGCTTTTCTTTATTGTCACCGATAAAAATGTTCTATTTCTTTAAGTAACGTCCTATTGATTTTAGTACTTTGAGCCTAAATATTACCACTAAATGTTCATGTATGTGCAGCGTTATTTACTTCCAAGCATCTGAAATGTTTTTATGGCCCCATAAGGCTTGAATAGTTATATTCAGTGACAAATACCGCTGACCTTTATGGCTCGAACTAAATTCCCCATACGCACTTCACAATTTCTGTTGCTATATTAAAAAGATTTCACGCGGAATGATTTCCAAAAGCTGAGAGTGAATTTTTTATTTTCACCTTCAATGCATCCCGGTTACAGAAACTCCTCAGCAAACAGATTTCAATTAACTTGCCATGATTAAAAGCAGTGAATCGGAGCCCTAATGCCATGATATTCACCCAATACTCTCATTAACTTAACAGCAATACACATGGATTGCCTGTGTAATTTAAATGTTAATAAATAAACTATTATAAATAAAATATTATATATATATATAGCAGGTAAGGCAATTCACTTCACATCTACTGCCCCTCCCTCTCCCAAATCAATGTCAACAATCCAGCTTAAGCATCCAATGTTGTAACTTTTTTAAATATGTGTTGCAATATGCATTTTGTTTATTGCTGAATAGAGCGGCACATATGGCATTTTGAAACTTTTAATGCAGTTTTATTTATTTATTTTGTGTTTTTAACTATAGATTATTGTCTCAGAGCTTTAGGGCCTTAAATAGGTTATTACAAGCTCAGGATTATTTATTTCTTTTCTTTTATAATTTTTTTACCACAAAAGCATAGATTTTTTTTCATTCATTAAATAAATGCATTTAAGGATTCAGGGATTAGGTCTGTAAACATCCCTAATACAGGCAAGTGTGAAAGCACAAGTGCTTACTTCTCTGGTGGCCGTGGCATCATTTCTGGACACTTCACATAGAGCCCATTACCACAGTCGCACATAATCACATTATGTTTAATGAGAAAATAAATTTCGCTTTATAATTAATTTTCCTTCCACATACAAAAAACATGCTGGTAGGTCATTTGCAAATATCAAATTGTCTATGACCGTTTAATTTGTATCATGTGCAATCGTTCTGATGAGAAAATCAACTTTCTAATAAATAAACCAGTCTTAATACGAACCTGTCTATATAAAAAGAGTGGCTTACTTCTGCAGCCTCCACTCAGGAAGACATTGTCTGCCCACCTTCACAGTATTACTGCAAGTTTCTTATAACATGAAAATAATTTTGCAGACATATTTCTTGTCAAACTTATCTTAATAACTGCAAAGAAAATAATTTATGTGGCTTCAATATACCCTCTTGCTTGAGATGCAGTAGCTCAATTAAACCTGGTTGATTAACAATGGGGGCAATTTTCTTGTGCAAAGGTTTGTCTACAAAGCTGCTTTCTGTATTAACACACAGTTATAATAGTGTAAAATGAGTAAAATAATTGGGCCCATGTTTAAAAATATATATATAGATTTCCCTGGAGAAACTTAAAATAACAAAAATTTAAATACATACTGTAGGGCGGCACGGTGGCTTAGTGGTTAGCACATTCGCCTCTCAGCGCTAGGGATTCCCGGTTCGAATCCCCATCTGGGTGGAGTTTCCATGTTCTTCCCGTGTCTGCGTGTGTTTCCTCCAGGTTCTCCGGTTTTATCCCACAGTCCAAAAACATGGATCAAGTTAATTGAATTCTCAAAGATTGCCCCGTTTAGAGTGTGTCTGTGTGAGTGGGTATGTGCTCAGCGATGGATTGGCGCCCTGTCCTGGGTCTATCTGCCCAGCGCCCGAGACGTTCTCCCCTGGATGGGCATGGGGAACCCCACCGCGACCCTAATAGAGGATAAAGCGGGAGATAATGAATGAATGAATACATACTGTAATATTTGTTAAATTAATAGAAATAATTAATTTAATACTGTTGCAATGAATTTTTGGCTCTCTTCTTTGAACATCACACTTCATATTTAACCCTAAAGTTAAACTTTCCATATATATTAAAATAATGAAGAAAATCTATCATTTGGTTGGCGGATGATTCTCAGCACTGTTGTATTGGTTGTGTAATGGTGTTTTGTTGCACTGGTGTGCGATTGGATCAGACACAACAAAGTGGATGAAGTTTGTGAACACTGTGTCGACTCATTGTGAACTCCATTTGAAATCCCCTTATTGCTCCATTTTGTAGCTATAAGGTCAGAGACGGAAGTCCTTATGTTGTTGTTCAGTTTGTGTCAATAGTCATTTTCTTATTTGAGGCTATATATAGGATGCAGGTGGATGTGGCCTTTACTCTGGTGGCTGGGTGTTTCTCAGCCCTGAAATGTCAATGAGGTGTTTAAAAATATTAGCAGTACTGATGTGTCTGATCTGCTCATCTGAATCACCCACCAGCCAAGTAATCCCAGCTCTAATGGTGGTGTGACAGGGTAAAACAAAATAAATCTGTGCTAGCTCAGAGGTTAGGGTGTTGGGTGAGTGACCAAATGTAATGTAACTCTAATTGATAAGTGGATTTAATTTAATTGATAATACATGAAGGAACAAGGAGGTGTAACTAAAGTTTCAGTTTATAGTGCTGGTTATTGTTAACATTTCTTAGCCTTATTTTCTCAAGTAGACTATTTTTAGAATGACATTTATCTTCATACAGATATGCCTGTATTGGCACTTTTTTCTTCTTTACCACTTTGATTTTCAGAGCTAGCTGCCTGTCACCCTTAACATTTCTAAGGATTTTTACTCGGCACAATAAGCCATGTGCCAGTGTGGCCTCTCGAAACAGAGTTCTTTTTCTAAATGACATTTTCCACTGCCATGTGGAGCTGGCATGAGAAGTGTGGCTGTGAGCGCTAACTCCATCGTGGGCGTTCAAGCTCACTTGCTCGGAGCTAGCGCTGTGACCAGTGAGGTGTGTCAGGATTTAACCTGCAACTCTATCAGGGAACCGTCAATCACACTTCAGAGGGTTTGGGAAATAAGACACACAATTGCAAATAGAAGGACAAAAAAGTCTTACCCTAGAGATAAGGTTTAGGCAATATAGTCTCTAAATGTAGAAATACAAAGTGCTGTTAGACAATGCAAGCATGTGAGATTAAGGCGGCCTTCCTAAGTGACTGGTGAGTGTTAATATGTTCACTGGATATCCCATCCCAGTATGTGCTATACTTTTGTCTAATATCTAGTAAAAAGCCTTGCCAGACAAATAGAGGCTACTGTAGTTAAATTGATGCCAACTCTATCAGTGCCCATAATGTAGGAGTACGAAATTAAAATAGATTAATAAAACTGTCCACCACGTCAACACATGGCCATACAATATGGTCTCACTTTGTAAGTCACTAACTGAAGGCAATATTTCGCTCTAACAATATATAATTATGAGCAAAAAAGCCACTAAGCACTTAATTAAGAACAATACACTCATACTTTGTAAGTCATCCCTTTGTTCTGAGCCTCAAGGTTCAACATGCTGTGCATTTTAAAATGTCGCCTTCGAGTAAGGAACTCTGTTAAAACAGCCTTTGTTTTTTTGGTGTTTCCTATTTGGTTGTCTTTTTCAAATAAAGAAATAAAAAAAATATTAGGAATTATTATTAATGAGATATAATTATATCTCATTATCTTCCACCCAATCCTATACTAAAGACAAGGGTCACAGTTGGATTCCCCATGTCCATTCAGGGGGAGATGTCTCAGGGGCAATTTAGGTAGGGACAATTTAGAGCAGCTACTAATGTCCCAGTGTCAAAATCATGTCTGAAAAATAAAAAATATAGTAATTTTAAAAGAAATATTGTTTAATTTATGCAATAACAGAAAACAAATACAGAATGTGTGACTCGTGCATTAAATGGTGTTTGCATGGCTTGTGCATCAAAAGGTTTAATGACAATATCTAAAAAGACCAAATCTAAAAAATGGAAAATGCAGAGCATAACAGGGTTATGGATGGAAACCTGCATTGATGTTTGTGACAGGACTGTAAGCAACTGGCTAATTAAAAAGGGATTTGCATCAAGATAAGCCAAATACCACTATTGACACTGATACTGACTAACACGATGTAACTGCAGGTTAAAGAGAAGCAATCAATGACTAAAGTGTTGTGGCGTTTGGATTAATGAGTAAATGTGATGTAATGTAATGTGTCATAAATATGCATTGGCCGAAGAGATGAAAATGTTGTCTAATAAAACATGTAAATTTTACTAATGAATTATAATGATCGGTCTGCATTTGAAAAAGCATATACATTTTTACTTATCTACTCACAGGTATACCAAAACTATATTTGGATTAATGAAAGATCTTGCCTCTGAGGGAAAGTGAGTTTCCTTTAGGGAAATCATCTACATAATACCACCTGAAAATGAAATCTCATTCATTTCAAAGCTTTATGGTCAAAATCGAAATTGGTTAATGACAAGCCTCTTTTATGCACAGATGACCCATCAACTTTATTTGAGATTATAGGTTTATTTTTGTAAGAGATAAAGACTATTGTGACACAGAGAAGCATGTGAGATGAGCTCACCTAGGATTTGTCTGTGTTAATTGTCTGTGTATGCAGAGACTAAAGGAGAGAGAGTCAGAGAATTAAAGAGTGAGAGCTCTGAGCTAGCACGGAGTGAGTAAGATGGCGCACTGAAAAGTTGTTAGTTGATGTTACGTTGCTACAGCTTCTGTAATGTAATGTACAGTTTCTGTAATTCTGTATGAATAAAGACATGATTTGGTTCTGGCACATCCTATTTTCAGGCCTTCTTGTGTCTGTTACTATTTGATTAGTTTGTTATATCATTATCCTCTATTTGATCTGGGGGGGAAAAAAAGACACCATCAATGAAAAAAATAAAAAAATTGAAGGTTGTAGTACTGGAGACACAATTTCCCAAGCTCAGGAAAGGCTTTTATTCACATCATGAGTTAAATGTACATTTAAACACATATATGCTAGTATGCCTAACAATTTACCAATAACCATTTACATGAGCCAAAATGCGGAAAATACAAAAAACAGGAATTGTATTGCTGACTTTTGATTTTAAAAGAACAATCCCAAACTAATGACTGGTGATTACTGATTTAAGAAATTTGCAGTGCTGACCTTATGTTCAAGACTTTCAACAACATCTCAAGCAGACATGTGGCAAAAACACAGTTAAGCAATGGCTATGATGTGGTTTGGAACAGATGGTACACCCACAATTTCAGTGTTGCCACCTAGATTTTTAGAGCAATGCTGTATTAGAGGCATGTGGCTTTACACTAGATCTTAAGTTGATGGTAATTGCTGCCATGCCTTCTTAGCCTACAAAGTAAATACTTCCGTATCTAAAGTATGCTCTCCTGGATGGTGGTTGAACTGGGTTTAAAGCATCTAAGCTTCATGAGTTAACAATGCAACAAAATAACCCCCACTATGACACTTCCTTCAGGAAAGAAATAAATGAAAGGCTACAAACAAATAAAGAATGAGGAGAGCTGAAAGCCACAGAGATGCAACATCCGACCTCACAGTCACATCATAGTCACCGCATACCGTGTGTGACCGGCTATGATGCCATTAGCATTTCCACATAATTACAAAGCACCTTAGCCTGTTTAGTAATTAATTCCAAGCAAGCAGTGACACCAAGATGCAGGCAACGAGATGGGCATGTGAATGCATTTCCAAAAATAAGATACGCCAGAGCGGCACCCCACGAGCCAATTAACCTTAGTGTTAATTAGAAAGCACAGGCTGTTGATTTAATTGGAGCTGACTGATTTAATTAAAGAAAGGATATTAGACAGGGTCACATGGTTCTTCAATCCATCAGCTGAACCGCACGAAAAGGCCACGTAATGCTGAAATATTTACTACTTTGTTCAAACACAGTGAACAGCCAGGGTCTGAACCAATGAGATAAGAAAGAGGTTGAACATATTTTTATCCTAATAAATTATCGCAATAATTATACACAACTATCACTATTCAGTTACACAGAACTTTTACTGTACTGTTCATGCACTGAACCCTAACGGTTGATTCCTAATGCATTGAACCACGGTTCATTCCTAATCCTAACTTAAACCCTTACAATGTCCCATATAAGAACATATATTACCTTCAAAATTGTAATGTAGCAGTGCAGATTTAATCTCACAGAACAACAATATATAAGTAAATATTGCAGGTATATTAATCTAAAGGTTGAGGGTTCAAATTGCCAATATTAACAACTTTATTTGACCAGTTTGATCATAAATATAAGGTTTTTTTTTCTGTAAATAAGATAATTAGCGCACACTAAACCATACTGATGTGATTATGCACGCTGATTCTGAGTGAAGAGTAGTTGATATAGATAAATCATAAAGAGAATTCAGCTCACTGATCCTATATGAATGTAAACAATCCAGATATGAATGAGCACAAAAGGAATAAAGAACTATTTTAGTTTAGCTCCAAATTTTATTATAGTATTGTTGATTGTATATAAAGTTTCATGTTATCATTACTATAAAATCTCTGGGAAGAGTCAAAAACAATGAACCAATGCTAGCTAAAGTTCTGACTCTGGGGTCTCTGTCTGTCTTCGGGATCCTGCTTCATTACATTTAATATTGGTGACAGTGGGCAGATGGAATTGGTAAGTTCTGAGGTCAAAAAGTTTTATTTTTACCACTAAAAGACAGACATGATAAAATATGATTTGTATTTTTTGCTGCTTTGCAGCCAGAACAACCGAGTCAGCACTGCCATGAGACCCCAGGGGAAAGAAAGGAATCAAATACTTAGATTTGTTTTTTAACAGCATGATGGAGACGTTTCACAGACTGCCAGCTCTCTTTAAAATGATTTTGTGATTACATAACATTGGAAGAAGCAATTGCATACTGTTAGCATTCTGTACCCCATATTTATTGAATGTTGGCACTGTGGCTGAGTGGGCAGCACAACATCCTTTACCACTTACTGTTCTTGGAGTTTGATTTTCAGAGAGGAAAGCCTTGGTCTCTATGGAGTTTGCATCTTCACCCCACATTAGTGTAGGTTTCCTCCCACAGTCCAAAGATATTCTAGTTAGGTGAAAATAAAATAATTGTGTGTCTCCCCTGAGTTTTTGCAGGGTCTTTCTCTTCCTTTTGTCCACTAAGCACTGGGATAGACTTCATCACCTAATGAAGATGAAAGGCTTAGGAAATGAATGTGAGGTATTTATTACTTGCTGTTGGTCAGTTCATCCAGTTTTAATTCACTGCATTTGCTTTACTTGTTGCAATTCCAATGCGCATCTAGATGATAAAGATAGATGATATAACGTTGATTTATTAAGCCATCAGTAGATATGACATTCAGTTTAATTCTCTTTACCCAAAGAATATTTTTTTTTCCTCAGGAGCTGGACAAGACCATTGGAACACCAATTGGTGTACCATCAGAAAAACATGTGGTAATGAGACTCAATGAAACATTGGATTTCAATTTAGACACACACTCAAACACTGATGCTATATGGGCCAAATAAGAGCATTCAATTTACCTTGTATCCATGTTTTTGGACTGTGGGAGGAAACCAGAGAACCCAAATGAAACCCACACGGACACAGAGAGAACATGAAAACTCTGATTGGGATTCAAACCAGTGCTGAGAGGCGAACATGCTAACCACCAAGCCACTGTGCCACCCTTTAATTGTATAATAGATTTAGATGCAAAACTAAAATATGAACACAAATTATGATGTACATATTTGAACCTGTGCAACTTAAAAAAACTAAAATATGAATAATTATAAACTAATCATAAAATGGTCAGCAGAGAAATTTGTCAGGACTATTTTATTTTAGCTTCCATTTATGATTTTCATGATTTGTCAGTCTTTTGTGTCCTTGTTTATAAAACCTTATATAAAGAAGTTTAAATTACAACAGTAACATGCTGCTGACACATTGATAAAAATACTACTGTAGCACTGTATATTTAACTGCTCATATGTATTTTTTTTTTTGTTTGTTTGTTTTTTTAAATAGAGGACAAAATTTACACACCTGCATGGGTACTTTTATTTACGTAAAGGACCTGGACTGCATTCACATATTTAGTTTAAAAATCCAAACAGGCAGCAAGAATTATTGACAATTCTGATGTAATTGGACAGAAACACTGCCTAAATGAACTATAATACCTCCAGGACCTCTGTCATTTTACATTATTTAAATAAGTTGATAATTTGGCTTTTTACTGCATCCAGGTTTTGTACTATCATTTTTTTTCCTATTGAACTGTCTGCTAGCAAGCTTTAGATTCCAAGATTTTCAAGATTTATAATATTTCAGATATAGCTGTAAAGTGATGTGCTGAGGGAGTGTGCTGAAGTCGCAGGTTTACTGAAGATGGCTTTTCGGTCTCAGTAAGTCCTCCGTGCTTTGACATTTTAATTTTAGGAGTATTTTGGACGTGTCAGTCATTGATGTTTGAGTGAAGCAGTGGAGGTGAGAGATGTATGGCTCCTGTCTGAGGAACCACTCGCAACCTTCAGCTCCATCTCAGAGGAAGCCTCATCAAACGTTCCCTGTGGGTGGATAAGGGTCGTGCTAGAAGTCCCTTCTCATATCAACTTTTAATAAAAGTTTTGTGCGTGAGACTGAGAGTAAGCTACTGGCCTGAAAGTCTTGTACATCCCTTTAGATTTTCAGCCTTTTAAAGGATCATTGTGATGTTATGTCAAAGGACCTCTAGGATTAATTTAATAGGTGGTGGTTATTGAAGATGACAATAAAATAATTATTGCCAAATTATCTAGTTTTAATTCAGATTATTAAATATCAGTTAATCTGATTTTCAGATTACAAGTCATCCATCCATGTATTATCTTCTGATTTATCCTCTACTAGGAAGGGGGGGGTCCCCATGCCCATCCCCATCCAGGGGAGAACGTTTCGGGCGCTGGGCAAATACACCCAGGACAGGGCGCCAATCTATTGCTGGGCACGCACTCATTTACACAGACACACACACAATCACATGCTATATGGGGTAATTTAGGGAATTCAGTTGACCTTGATCCATGTTTTTAGACTGTGGAAGGAATCCAGAGAACCCGGAGGAAACCCACGCGGACACGGGGAGAACATGAAAACTCCACCAAGATTGGGATTCGAACCGAGAATCCCTTGTGCTTAGAGGCGAATGTGCTAACCACTAAGCCACCGTGCCGCCCATAATCATAGCTGTAAATTGTTATATTAATGTCGCATAGGGATTTATAACACAAACGCGTTATAATATGACTTTATTTAAACTTTGGTTCTTTGGATGTTTAGACATTCTTACTCAAAACAAGACAATTACACTTTACTTAAAATCTGATAAGATTATCAAAATTTGCTATAAAAGAGCAGCTAAACAGAGTTTACGTTATTAGCTACATGCATTTATATCTGTTTGGACCTGCAGCCTCATGGCTGGATCATTAACTGCGAAGTGCCAAGTGAATGTGGGCCAGCTAGCTGCTGCATGAACCAGAGAAAAGCCACACACATACAGCTAATTGTGTCTCCATTCAACACATCATTTGTGTAATACAATAAGCTCTGGAAAATATCACCAACAGGCTTACCGAGAAGGACATCCCCTCCAGTGAAGCTGCTTTGTTTAGTATGGAATCATAAAAGATATCCGGCCTGCTTCCCAGACCAGCTTTGAAATGGCACACGTTAGCACATTGGCCATTTGCTACTAATAAAATGTGCATATGCTTAATTTATATTTGCAGTGGAATGCCAGAAGGGACATCCTTTTTCTTTTTTTTTTTTGCATCTAATCCATATTTTTTTATGAAGATTACAAACCTTTTTTTTTTCTTTAGTTCTGGACCCCCTCTGGCAAACACAACCCACTCCTGATTAGCTGCAATTCACATCCAAACTGGCCTGAACAGTGAAAATAAGAATGGTCCTAGCTTAAGAGCATTAAAAGAAAAAAAGAAAAAAAACACCACCAAATTGCTACCCAGACCTTTTCCTTCTTTCCTAACTCTCATCCACTGAAAAACCTTTGTTATTCTTGACTAACTCAATAGTGCAATGGTTTCTATGTTAATCTGTTAAAAGAATAGTCTGCCAAAATAAATTGCTCACAGTTTTTAACATACTGTCTACATCAGCAAAAAGAGGTATCAAATGGAATCTTACTGAATGCAAAGGATTCTTAATCACAAAATCAAATTAAACACGATGAGCTTTAGAGCGCTTGAATTCACAGCAGCAATGGCATTTATAAACATTGAAAGACACGCAGCTTGCTTTGGAACTGGCACCCTTCACTATCAAAAGAGTCATTTTCCACAAGAAAGAACAAAAAATATATGCCTGAAGCAGCACAATATATTTGTTACAGCTTATTAATTCAAAATAGTCAATCCTACCAGCAATACTGATAAGTCTAATTGACCGTTCATTCATACAATACATGGACCAAAACAGTTTTGGAACGCATACATATCATACATAAAGAAACTTTTCTCTCCGTCTCTGCCGGTTTCCTGCCCCATTCCAAAAACATGGATTCAAAGTAAATTGGCTGCTCTAAATTGCCCCTATATCTGTCTGTCTGTGGGTGTGTGTATGTGAGTGAGTGTGTGCCAAGCGATAGATTTGCACCCAGTCCTGTGTATATCTGCCCAGTGCCTAAAACACTGGGGAGCCCTCACCTCCCTAGTATCTTAGAATATTTGCTGTATATGTCTGTAGAAGTTTGTTTTTTATTTATTTATTTTACACTGTATGATAATGGTTGACTTGCACATGACTTTTTTGCATATGAAAAAGAAGGAACCATTTTAATTTTCTGTACAAGTTTCCTTGCAGAGTTCTTGCGGAGTTCTCTTGCAGAGGCTTTTACAGTGTGGATTTGGTGCATTATTTGAGTCTGCTGAATAAAAGTCACACATTTGAGCTTTTTTATCCCAATGATAATGATATTCTATAAGGGCACATGTCTGTACAGACTGGCACCTTTCTTTCTCAACTTATCTTCCTTTCACAGGCTTTTAGTAAGCATTTGAAGGTCAGGTTACATAGATAGTAATATGTACTATTAAACATTTGGTAAATTAGTGTAATCTCACACTAAATGAATGAGGAAAAAGTTATATTTTGATTGAAGTTTTAATAAGTCATATGCAACAATCATAACTCCTTTGCTTTAATTAATTCACACAACCACTCCTTGCCGATAAAAAAAACCTTTGGGGTTCTTTTACAATTAGGAATTCATTGCAGAACATTATGCTTAATTTACTTAGCAATTCATCCAAATAATCTGTTACATGGGGGTGATGTCTGATGGCTTTGGAGACATGTTGTGATGCTACTTTGGCTGTAAACAGTAAGCCTGTGTCATGTTGTTTTTGCTTCTAAAATAATACGTTTGTATTTTTTGCTGAGTAGACTATGGTTTTATAACTTTTACTTGATAAGTAAAGATCAACATACCCGTTTGCTATTTCAATAGTATGATTTCTTTTCTTCGTCTGACCTTTGTGTCACATCAATATTTACCTATTGGCTTATTCATTAGATTTACCACATTTTCCTATACTAATTATCCATTTTATCAGCTCCACTTGCTATATAGATGCACTTTGTAGTTGTTGTTTGTCAACACAGATAGGTGTGTTTACCTTTGATGATCAGGGTCCTCATAGGACCACTACAGAGCAGATATTATTTAGGTGGTGGATGATTTGTAATACCTCAGCACACCATTCACATGATGATGGTGATATGGCATGCGTTGCACTGTTATACATTGATCAGATGCAACAGTGCTACTGGATTATATTAACATCTTAGTGTATCGAACTTTAGAGTGCAAAAAATATATAACATTTAAAATACCAGAGCACCTTAGGTATTGTACTGATTTTGTAATAAGCCACTTTTAGGGGGTTACAAACTTTTAATAAAGTATATAGTACCGTTTTATTGAGTGAACCTCACTTGTCTTAGTTTGTTTTTGGGTCAAATAAAAAATGAGATGTAGTAGACCTACTGTTTTTAGGTTATTAGCCGGAGATTAGCGAGAATTAGCAAGAACCAATTTATAAGCTTATAAAAGAGTTTTTGCATTTTTGCCACACGCTCTGAATAGCACGGCTCATTGCCTTGTGTGTATTCACCGTGTAAAATTGTCACAGTTCCTGTAATTGCCCGGTTTTGGGTGCACTGTTCAGGCATGCTCAAGTTATTTTTCCCCCCGATTGATTTCAATTCTAGCCCCCAATCTGTAACCACTTTGCAGGGAAGAAAAGAGATTTGGGTCCCATGCCGTGCGTCTTCCTTTCGTTTGAGAGCATAAATGGAAAAAAAATATAGCGCTACATGTTACAGATATTACTGAAACCCACGGTTCATTAGCTTTATGCTTAAGCTTGGTTGGATGAGGAGTGTGCACCATGAATTCATCTGAGGAGCTTCAGTTATGCTAACGAGATTTCGGCTTTCACACCAGCTAAGGCTGTTAAAATGTAATGCAGGTGGGATTTGGAGAAAGAGTGTTTCATAGCTCCACTTCATGCTACTTGTGTTAATAAGATTAAGAGATTAACGAACAGTATCAGATTATTTTTGCATATTTTTACAGCTACAATGCTAACACTGTGACTGATTTAAAGGCATACATTAATATTTAAAGACTTCTTTCAGTTACTTACATTTTTCTCACAATTAAAATCATATTATTCAGTTACGTTATGTTTGAGATTTCGAGTTACTAATTCTTTAAGGCCTAAGACGCTAAACATTAAAATAAGTGAATAGTATAGTAGCTTTAGTCGTTGAATAATAATACATTTAATGTTTACATACATTTAAATTACATTTAATTGACCTCAGATTTTTGTTATTCCTGAAATTTAAGCCTAGTTTACGTTAAAGTAAGCCAACTAGAATCATCATATCATGTAAAAAAAATGTGATACTTCAGAATAATACTCAACACAACTACTTACGCTTGTACATTACCCATCAAATTTTAATTTCTTCCTGCCAAATCCTGTGTGACTAAGTCAGGTTTGTAGGCTTTTTGGCTTGCACTTTCTTTTTTTTTCTGCTATATATATATATATATATATATATATATATATATATATATATATATATATATATATATATATATATATATGTACTACTGTCAATGTGGGCTTAGTGGTTAGTCCATGTATTCCCTGTGTCTGTGTAGGTTTTCTCTAGGTCCTCCGGTTCCTCCCACAGTCCAAAAACATGGATTCAAGGTCAATCGGCTGCTCTAAAAATACCCCTTTATAATGTGCGAGTGCGATGGTGAGTGAGTGTTTGCCAAGTGATAGATTGGTACAAGGGTGTTTCTGCATAGTGGCCAAAATGTTCTCCCATGAACGGGGCATGGAAACCAGAGTCTTTCCTGCAGCAAAACCATTTTCACATGATGCTACCACCTACATAAATTTTTTTTTGTTTTTTTTGTCAGTTTTTCGAGCCATAGCTTCTTTCTTGCTTTCTTACTTTGATATTATACAACTTGGACCAGGGTTTGTTTCCATACCTCTGATACTGGCTGTGTGCAGTTTCACATGTTCTTACATTCATTTAAACAATTATAATAATCAATAAAAAATTGGATATTTAATGTTGAATTAAAATGCCTGTTGGTTTTGTGGTAATAGAGCTATTTATGGTATTAACTTATTATGGTGGCCATTAAACTTAAGTTTAAGTTAAATTATCTAGGTCTGCAGTTATCGGTCAGTCTTGTTGAAGTCTGTGGGGTAGGTACTGATACAAAAAACATGAAGAGCGATAGAAACCAAAATCATATCTCTCCGATCCTACTTACTACACATTGAAGGCCTCTGGAATTTTAAAAAGAGTAAAATCCTTATACTATTTAACTTCACAAATAACATCAAGCAGAGATCCTTTCATGTTTTATTAATATAATATTATAGTATTATTATTGGCCATGTTACAGTGGTATTATTGGAAGTGGGGAGTATTGGTGGTTTGAACATGTATTTTGTTAGTGGTTAGTGTACTGGGGTAATAATAGTTATATTGGGTTTATATAGTTTGCTTGTTATCTCACTTGGCTCACATTGCAGTAACTCTACAGAGTAAGTTACTGCAGTGTGAGCTAAGTGAGATCTGAGTCAGAAAATCCCTAAGTACCACAGTTTTACACACTGGACAAATTCTCTGGTGTGACACAGGATTAATGCTAGATGACTTTCTTTTATCAAGAAGTGTGTATGTGTGAAATAGAAAAAAAAAGACTTCCTGTGGGACTTCTGAACTTGAGGGGCTTAGATTAAATTATCCAACTCTGCAGTTATCTGTCAGTGCTGTTAAAGTCTGAGTGGTAGGTACAGAGAAAAAGAAAGAAAGTTGGACAGAGATAGAAACTAAAGCCATATCCCTCTGATCCGATTCCTTACACAGTGCAGAACGACGCAGTGACACTGCAATGGTGCCTTCAGAATTTTAAAAAGTAAAATACTTATATGCATGTACTTCACAGTGAACATCAAACGGAGATTTTAGACTTTTATATTTTAACAAGAAAAATCCTGTTTTTGGACTGTGTAAAGCAAAAGTAGTTTATAAGTTTATAAGGAGTTAAAATACTTTACTATATCGGAAATATCTTAAATTATTGGTTCCAATATATCAATTTCAATCGACATGTAGACCGCAATGATGGTGTAGTTAAATGTCATAATAATCATTTATTATTAATGGTTTAAGGCCATTTGAGAATTTAAAGTAAAAATATAAATAGTTCATTTATAAAATTTAGTGAGCAATATTGTACACTACTGGAACCAGTATATTTCAGTGCTATAAGGTTCAGCTCAGTTGTTTAAATAGCTCTTTATGTTGGATATTTTTATTTAGCTTTTACACGATATGTTGGTTAGAAATGCAATTAGATAACACTGTGACAAAAAAGAGCTCATATTTAATGCAATGTGATATGAATATGTATTTGAGCAAGAAAACTAAAATTAGAGCCGTTTAAATTCAATATGACATGATTTAAAGCTGTTCTAATTAAATATCATGTCATTTACAGCATTTCTTTTCTATGTAATGTGATTTAAGTTTGAAACTTGATTCATTCATTCATTATCATCCGCTTTATCCTATATTAGGGTCGCGGTGGGGTTCATCATGCCCATCCAGGGAAGAGCGTCTCGGGCGCTGGGCAGGTACACCGAGGACAGGGTGCCAATCTATCACTGGGCACACACTCACTCAGACAGACACACTCTATATGGGGCAATTTGGAGAACTCAGTTGATTTGATCCATGTTTTTGGAATGTGGAATTTTATTCGCAAAGGGGCTTCTCCATGCTAATCAGGTGAGAAAGGTGAGACACCGAGAGCCACAATAAATGCAGTATTTTGAAAATAAATAATTTATTCAGAACCAGGTCAAAAGGCCACATATCCCTTGATTAGGACTTTGTTTTGCTTAATGCTAATTATGTGCATAGGCAATGTCCTCTTTTAACTAACCTATAGCAGCTATAGCATAATCTTTACCAAATATACCAGGGTACAATCGTCACACTCTTTTTCGGTGCTAATAGATAGAGATAAGTGAATTTATAGAAAAACTGGTACTAAAGTAAATGCCATATACCTCCACTTACAGTATCCATCATCCTCCTATTCTAACACATAATGTTTTAAATAATTGTATCCACGTCATAAAAATATCTCATATAAAAAAATAAAAAAATAACCTGTAGCCCTCAATTAAATTGTAATTTAAACATTGCGGAACATCAAATGGATATGAATGATATGCTGAAATGTCGTACATGACCACCGCTTAGCTTTAATAATCACCCTTTCTGAAATGTACCCCTGAGATCCATGTCGGTAATCAAGCAGCTATTGGAAAATTCCCACAGTGACAATCAGCGCTACATAATTTTACTGATTACAGACTTCACGCAAATCAAGAGTCCTTTTGCCTGGTCTACCCTGGGCTTGTGGGCTTGTCACAAGACAAGTGCTCTTTAAAGCGTCTTTAGTGTTTCTTTGAAAAGGCAGTTTTGAAAATTTAAAAAGACAGGTATATAAAATTTTAATTACAGTCATGAAAGGAGTTGAAATGTCCCGCTGCTGTTAGGCAGCAGTTGTAATCTCCAGGCATAAAAGAAATAATGTATTTAGACAATAGGGCTCTTTACTTATAATTTTCACCACCTTAGGGGAACCTAACACAATGAACACCACATGCATCTCTCTAACTCTTAAATACAATTAGATTTTTAACGTCTAGAAAGTGTTTATATATCATTTGGTCAGTATTCAGCCATGTTGTACCAGCTCCCTGAAATGATTTGATCCATATTTTATCAAGATATAGAAGTTCTTAAAAATTTGCTTGAATTACCCAGCAGTTTAAAGTGCTATTTGCATTGACAATGACTTTTACATATTGTGGGCAACACAGTGGTACAGTGGTTGGTTTAGGATGGTCCAGTGTTCGATTCCTGGTTGGGAATAACAAAAGATAATTTCTGTGTGAATTCTGCATGTCCTCCCTGTACCTGCGTTGGTTCAATTTGGTCACCCCAGTTTCCTTCAACATCCTAAAGACAAGCTGATGGGTGTTTTTTTTTTTTTTTTTTTACTATATTGCAACTCTCTTCTTCATGCTACAGCTGCTGCAAAAAGTGTATCTGGTCCTTCGAGGCTTCCCCTTCTAAATTCCCTGTAGGGACACACAGATAATCATGATGATACTCAGTAGACCTGCAATCAGACATTTAGATGTTTGAACCATCAGCTCATAGTCACTCAGTTTTTTTTTTTTTTTTTTTTTTTTTTTTTTTTTTTTTCTTGTGATGAACAGAATGAGAACACAGACATTAAAATTTACCTGCAGATTCAGAAAGAACTTGCGGTACACTCTTTAATATTATCCCTGATATTTTTTTTGCACTCTGCTGTAATTGTGCACAAAGTAAAAGAAAACATTGTTAGGTTTTATACACAGCCTCCGAAATTCGACTTGGTACATCTTTTTATATTAACTAACAGGCGTGAGGGATATGTCATTGTAACAAATGTTTTTCCTGACATTTCTGTAATATGAACTGTAACAACTGCAATATCTATTACACATGTTTTTTTCTCTCTCTACTGAATCAGAGTGCACAATGTTGGGTCCATAAACAGTTTTCATGGTTTGATGACTTTGATGTGACAGAACTCCAGTGGTCTGCTTAGAGCCCTGACCTCAACCTCAAAGAGCATGTTTAAAGGGAATAAAAACACTGATTTTTAACCAAGTCAACTCTCTCAGGACCAGTACCACACCAGTGCATCTGTACGCAGGCTATTTTAAAGCAGTTCCTAGAATTATAGTACACTGAAACACAAAATTCAGGCTTTACATTTTTTACATTATACTTTGCGCGTAAAGTTTTTAACTCACCAGCTTTGTAAACAAAAAAAAATATCCTAAAGCTTTTTAGCACACACACAGACACATACAGCTAGTCTGCCACCATCTCTCTTTCTTACTCATCAGTTCACATTTCTTTTATCTCCACGCTCACTGTCAACAAAAGACTAATAACCCGCAGATGCATCCCACTACCTGAGCTGATTTTGAGACTCCAGCTTCAATTCATAAAATGAGTATGATCTCACCCCTGTGCCATAGAAACTTGCAAATACTATTTTTTTGTCTTTGCTCGAGGCTATTGTGTATTCTCAGAGTTTTTTTTTTTTTTTGCCTAACTTAGTTAAACATAGTCGTTATCTGAGTCACTGTATCTGAGACTGTTGGCTGGAACAATTCTGGCAGTTTTTCATTTACCTCTTTCTTCGTAAAGACATTTATTGTCAGAACTAGAGTTTACTGGATGTTTTTTTTTTTTTTTTTTTTGTTATTTTTATAAGGTGGCTTAGTGGTTAGCACATTCGCCTCTCAGCGCTAGGGATTCCCGGTTCGAATCCCCATCTGGGTGGAGTTTCCATGTTCTCCCCGTGTCTGCGTGGGTTTCCTCCGGGTTCTCCGGTTTCCTCCCACAGTCCAAAAACATGGATCAAGTTAATTGAATTCTCAAAATTGCCCAATTTAGAGTGTGTATGTGTGAGTGAGTGTGTGCCCAGCGAT
>JAFMOD010000652.1:812077-827180 GCA_019802435.1 Corydoras maculifer | reverse complement strand
CCACAAAGTATTGACTCAGGGGGGCTGAATAATTTTGCACATCGCACTTTTCAGTTTTTTATTTGTAAAAAAATTGTTGATTCATGTATAACTTTCATTCCACTTCACAATTGTATACCACTTTGTGTTGGTCTTTCACATTAAATTCCAGTGAAATATATTTATGTTTGTGGTTGTAATGTGACAAAATATGGAAAAGTTCAAGGGGTATGAATACTTTTGCAACCCACTGTAAAAGCTTTATTAAAGGTAATATAAATAAAAGCAATATTAAAAATGTGGAGAACATTAGTCATAATACCTTTTTACAAAGATGATGAATATACTGTAGTTTAATGGATAAGTATCCTAAACCCATATGCCATATCTCAGTATGCATGGCATCCATTCTATGCAACCAGTAGTCATAACTGTATTTCAAGAGGTATACATACATATGAAGAAAGAATTCTGTGCTAACATGAAATGGAGAACCCTCTCACATACCCACTCACAAAGAACGATGCCTGCTGGGAAGTATCCTCACAGATTTCCAAAAGCCTTAAATGAGCCTTACTGCTGAAATGGGGACTAACCTGCTTAGTCAGAAAAGCACAATCAAACCAAAAAAGAAAGGTCAGAACCTTGAGATTCACAGCATGCTCTTTTCTTAATGATATGGTAAGGCTTCCGCATGCATCCGCCGTGGCTCCTGTTCCACATTTTGGCCAGACACAGGAAGGTGTGATGACACATGACCGTGCATAAGGTTGCAGCTGCATCTGTGGCAAATCCCAACCCATTTTTTTACTGTAAAAGTTGTGAAACATCCCTTTTACCTGATACATGATGAGAAATATAAATTCTGTAGGTCAGGGATCAAAGCAGTCCAGTCAAGCATTTGAACCTGATTACCTGATTTCTAAAACTGTTGAAAAAAATGTGATCTGAAAATGCTTTTAAACAGTTACGCCAGTCTAAGTATTGTTTCCTGGCCTTGTAAACTCAGTGGCCATATAAACCAATTTCAGAAATCCTACTTAGTTTTCACTTTGGTGGCTTCGAAAAGCTTTTGCCTTGACTGTTTTGTCAGAATACATTTGTAAAAACCTAATTCATGGATCCCCAAATTTAATGTTTAACAGTTTGAAAGCAGACAACGACCAGTTTTCATGGTCCAGCTCTGTAACACTGTGGCTTCCGGGATGAGCTGTCTTATCCAGAGGTATTTTGAAATTGCCTTTTGTAATTTATACACATTTATAGTTGTTGGACTTGTCACAATAGGTTTTCTTCAGTCAGCATTTGCCTAAACTTCACTTTCAGTTTAAATCATGGTTTTACTTTGCAATTTTGCTTTTTTCTTGTTCGGGTTTATGCTCAAATCTTGCTGATTCTATTAATATTATTATTTGTTTAATAAACACTAAATATTTATATAATATATGCATTTTTTTATTTTATTCACTGTAGACCCATGTCAGCTCAGTTGAAATTATTCATCATAACAATTTATTTAAATTTGACTATATAAAGTGACATATCACTTCACATGTGATGCTAGATACATTTCCAACTGAGAGAGACTTTACTGTTGTTGTTGCTGAAACAAAATTGTTCAACACATGGAATTTGTCTGCTTGTACTGCTTTCATCTTGCCCTCCTCCCTCCATCCCTCAGGCTTGTTCAACTCTCTGTCTTTCTGCAACAAACCCAGCACCTGATTGAACAGCATCCATTATGGATCATATTGCATTCTGAGGCTTGTACAATCCCTGACTTTGCAGTCAAGTTCCCTGAAGGCACTAGACAAATCCAAATTTTGTTTTTCTCCAGCTCCAGGCAGCTTATCGAGGTTCTACAGCTCATGATTATCTCTAGGGTTTGGTAAGGGAGCTCTACCACTGGGTATTGGAACCAAAATAGAGGCATGTCGGGACGAACTTGTTGCCAGTGAGAGGTTTGATCTGTACAACCTTCTGCAATGTTAAAGGAGAGAGACTCACATCTACATGTGAAAATTCAGAATCACTGACCATGAAAAAACACACCTTGGTGTTAATGTAATGAACACAGTTTATTTCTGTATAATTTTTCAGTTGTAACAAAGTGGCTTTACAAACACTTCAAGTCACAGATTGTAAGTGTAATTTCTGGATTGGCAGTTACGGTTGTGTACATGACAAGATTACATCAGAACATTAAAAAAACAAGTGGCTGATGACATTAAACAAACCAAGAAGAAAAGGATAAAGTGAATACAGATGCTCAGTCCAACAGGCATTTATAAATTATAAGCTTCTGGATTTAAAAAAAATTGTGAGTTGTAAAAAATTTTCCAACCAAAAAGTCCTATTGTTAAATACAGCCCTATGTGAAACTCACAGGTTCTAAAACTCCTGGAGAACATCAAGATATTTTAGGGAAAAAAAAACTAATTAATTCAAAATTTTACTGGGAGCCAATGTAAGTTTAATAAAACTTGGTTAGTAAAATATAATACTTGTTAATAAAAAACAACTGTTACTTATTTTTAAACCCCCTGCTGCTTTCTCCTTAAACATTTGTAATTTATGCAGTGATTTATTAGACCATCCAACCAGGACTACATTAGAGTAATTTAACCTTGAGGCTATAGAAAGAAAAAGTTCTCTTTATCTTGAAATGAGAGAACATTTCTTACAATGACAATATTACACAGATGGTGGGATTTAATCACAGTGATTTTGCTGATGTGCATGTTGAAACAAATTTTTGGATTAATTAAGACATGCAAATCATTTACAGTACAATCCTAAAGTCTCTGATTCTGTTTTTGTATTTTTAAGGCCAACTATAAGGAATTTCCATGTTCTCCCCGTGTCTGTGTGGTTTCATCCAGTTTCCTTCCACAGTCCAAAAACATGAAGTGTATATGTGTGAGTGAGTCTGACCAGTGATAGATTGGCACCCTGTCCAGGTTGTATCTGCCCAGTGCCCGAAACATTCTCTCCTGCATAGGCATGGGAAACCCCCCTGCGCCCCTAGCAGAGGATTAAATGAAAGATAATGAATGTTTAATTCATTTATTCATTCATTCATTATCTTCCACTTTATCCTTTATTAGGGTAGCGGGGGGGGGGGTTCCCCATGCCCATGCCCATCCAGGGGAGAACGTTTCAGGCGCTAGGCAGATACACCCAGGACAGGACGCCAATCCATCGCTGGGCACCCACTCACTCACACAGACACACTCAATATGGGGCAATTTGGAGAATTCAATTGACCTTGATCCATGTTTTTGGACTGTGGGAGGAAACCAGAGAACCCGGAGGAAACACACACGGACACGGGGAGAACATGGAAACTCCACCCAGATGGGGATTCGAACCGGGAATCCCTAGTGCTGAGAGGCGAACGTGCTAACCACTAAGCCACCGTGCCGCTCAATGAATGTTTAACCACATTTAAATGTTTTAGGCATTGATTTGTGTGTAAAGCAGTTAGAGGTGGGCTTTATTGTTAATAATGACACAGCTGGACAAACAGCTAAACCAATAAGATCTGCCCGTTTGCGTGTGTGTGTGTGTGTGTATACAGTCTTAAATTGTTTACTTACATCATAGAAATTCTATAAATGTATTTTTCGCTATTATCCAAGTCTTCCTTTTAAACCTTTTTTTTCATTTGTTTTGTTACTGTACAGTCAGAGAGAGGTTAACCCTAACAATCCCTGCAGCTCCTATAATCATAACCACTCTCTTGGTTTTTGACAATTTTTCACTTCTGCTACAGACTTTATTGCCACTGACATCTTATGTGATGTAGACTCATTATGATGAACTGAGTGATGGACAAGAAGAGCATCAGGATGTGGAAGCAGAGTTTAGTAGTTCCCATGGCTCCTTAATAAAAGCAAGGACAGAAATCAAATAAAAAACAGTCCTTTTATTACTTACTCTGTAGAGTGATTTAGCATGAACACACACAGATGGTAAGTAATGGCTGTGGAGGTGAAAACGTCCCTTTCCTGATACATTAAAAGCCACTTCAGTGATTAAACATGTTTATGTTCCATGTTACTATAAAAATACAACAGATGATGGGTAGGTGGATATGAAGGTGAGTTGGTAGATAATTGACAGCCAAATAACCAGAAAGACATAAAAACAGAGAGATTGAATTGTTAGAATCTAAAACATTGCAGCCAATATAATGTTGTGCAATTTTATAAGTGCTGAATGTTCTTTATTTACATGTGTAAAGAAATTATTATAGCAATGACCGAAACTTGGGCGACACAGTAGCTCAGTGGTTAGCACGTTCTCCTCTCAGCGCTCGGTATTCCCGGTTCAAATCTCAAACTAGGTGGAGTTTCTGCATGGGTTTCCTCCGGGTTCTCAGGTTTCCTCCCACAGTGCAAAAACATAGATTCAAGGTAAATTGAATGCTGTAAATTGCCCTGTATAGTGTGTGTTTGTCTATGTGGGTGATTGTGAATAATAATTTATTTACATTCATGGTGGTGTTATAGCTTGTTTCTAAAAAGTTGTATTTATTATTATTTTTTTTACTAAACCTGTAATAGGTTGGTGACATTTAGAACTTTGATTAAATATAAACCTTAAACCAGGGTTTGGCAACCTTTTTCATGCAGATAGCTGATTTGAATAATAAGAAAAAGTCATGAAGTACTTTGTGTGCTATGCAATACATCAAAGTCATAGAACACAAACTGCTACCATATATGTGACTACACCAATTGCTTACTTGCGTTTCACTGTGATTAATGTTCCTGACTTTTTTTTCCTACTGTCATGCAACATTGTTGCTCTTACCATTGAGCCATGGGGCCTGCAGCTATAGTCATATGGAAATGCAAATCCACACATTTGAGGTAAAACAGCACAGAACCAGATTGTTATGTAAAAAAATTAACTTGTGCTTCTGCATAAGCCTGCTTAGAGATTGGCTGAGGACAGACTTAATGTTTGAGAAGATCTGCTCAAACAGATACTTCAACCCAAAGACTTATAGCTTTACAAATCTAATCTTCGGTCAAATTTCTTTGGAAGTGACCCCTGACACAAATTCACCACTGTTGGATGATGTTTATTTACTTGTTTAATTTTGCCACAAAACTACAATATCTTTCCAATATTCCAACCTTCTGGCATTTAGAAACAATAAAAAAAAGGAAATATATTTAATTGTTGGATTCAATCACAGTTGTGTTTATTCTTAATGAAGCAGAGAAAAAATGTTATTGCTTCATTCGGAGGAAAAATTTATGGAATGATGAAACACACTGCACCATTAGTATTTTGTTGCTCAACCTCTGAAGGCTCTGGCTTTCAGCTGAAATTCTTTGAAAAAAAAAAAACTGGGACTGAATACAACGATTACACTTCTTTCTTTTTTTAAAATAGTTTCCTAAATGGTGACTTAGTGGCACGTTTGCCTCTCAGCCCTGGGGATCCAGGTTCGAATCCTGGTGGTTTCCATGTTCTCCCTATGTACCCATGAGACAGTCCAAAAACCTGGATTCAAGGTAAATTGAATGCTCTATATTGTCCCATTTAGTGTGTGTTCGTATTTGGGTCTGTGTGAGTATGTGTTCCTAGCAGTAGATTGGTGTCATGTTCTGGGTGTATATACCAGTGCCCAAAATGTTCTCTGCTAAACCCTATGAAGAAAATGAATGAACGAATGAAATGTTTGCTATGTCCAGAAGGTTGGATTATTAAACAGCTCAAAAATCATCCTCCAAGAGATGTCCATGACAAAAAAAAAGTAATGTGTAAAGGTAAAGTGGCTCTTTCATGTGTACATAATATACAATTCTACCCTTGTAGCTCTATATTTCGACATGCATTCTTTTCAAATCTCTAACAGTTCCCTGACCATTTGTTCAGCACATTGCATCTAGGAATAGTGTTCATTCAAGTGTAAATTAATGTCTGTCAAAAATATACATCACCTGACATCCTCCAGCTTTAGATTATTCTGGTCATTCTCAACAAGAAAAGCTTTGATTGTAGCAATGTTGCTTGCAAAACCCTCAAGCACTACTCTGATACCTGACACTTGAGTGAATTGGGATGTTTTTGTATTCACATTTCAATTGTACAAGCAGCGATTGGAATTGCCGATGGGTCATGGCAGAGTAAGCTTGCAAAACATTTGCTATTATTTAGTTGTGGTATTTAGAGTATTCTGGTCCATGTACCAAATCCAGTCAGTGTCCTGCTTTAAAGATCCAAGTTAAATAAAAATACATAATGGTTAACAGTAAAAATCTTAAGGTATTTTAAGTGATGTTTCTCTTACTGCTGTATTAGTATCACTTGAAAGTATTCACATCCATATTTTATTTTTTAGCCTTATTCCATAAGGGATTAAAACTTAAAATAACATTAGCTGCTCAAATTCTAGTTGTATTTATTGTGGCACAAGTCTGCACTATTTATATATATATATATATATATATATATATATATATATATATATATATATATATATATATATATATATATATATATATATATATATATATATATATATAAATCTTGGACTGTTTAACAGTTTTTTAATGAAATCATTTGTATGGTCTATATGCAGTAATTAGACAATTCTCACCTTCATGCAAAACCAGCAAGAGAGTCATTTAATTCAATACTCAACCTCTTGACATTATAAAAAACATAATAAATATTACAATGTCACTTGCTGGCATTCGAGGTCTAAATGGTCTGGAAATGTGCAGCTGGACAATAATGGATTTAGTTTAATCAGTGGGTATTAGTAGAGCTCAAAGCCATGTGGTTTTAATAATATTACAGGATTTAGTTAAGACTTTGGAATTCTGTTTATTTTGTACTATTACTTTTTAAAACGCAATTTTATTAATTAAGAGAAGTTTCAATATGGGTAAAGATAAAAAGATTATGTATAATGGGCATTAGGCCATACACTGCTTTTTGGTTTATGTTTTAATAAATTTTATTCATACAGTGCATGTTAATTATGATTATGCCAGGAAACTGCATAACAGCAAATAAGAAACCCAGTAGCATTGCTATTAAAACATAAGATAACGTTACCATAGTTATACAATAGAATAAAAAATAATTTTGTTTAACACATACAATGAAATGCTGATCCTAAAAAAAAAAAATCAATAAGGGAGAGAATTCAGAAAGTTCTCAGATAGATAGGTAGATAGATAGATATTCAATTAGGACAATAATCTAATGACCAACCATTTAATTACCAAACATTGAATTACTGACAGGTGGCATAGTGGTTAGTATGTTCGCCTCTCAGCGCTGAGGATTCCAGGTTTGAATCCCAATCTGGGTGCAGTTTCCATGTTCTCCCTGTGTCTATCTAGGATTTTTCTGAGGCCTTCATCTTCCTCCCACAGTCCAGAAACATGGATTCAAGGTAAATTGAATGCTCTGAATTGCCCCATATACTGTGTGTCTGAGTGAGTGTGCCCAGAGATCAATTGGCACACTGTCCTGGGTATATCTGCCCAGCGCGTGAAACGTTCTCCCCTGGATGGTCTTATAATGAGCTAAAAACACTAGTAATGAGCAAAAGTGAAACATTGAGTTTTACTTGCATACATAATTTCTTTTTTTAAAGAGAATAGTGAATCTTTAAAGACTGAATGATTTGCTAATAATTAGTACTGTACAGTACTGTACAAATTCACTTTTATTAGCCATAATTGAATGATATATGTATGTGAGAATTTTCAGACTGGATACTATATTTCTAATCATAACACAGTGCCTAAATTTCTGCTCTGCTCTCCAGGATGTCAAGAGTAAGAAATTATTGGCCGCATGATGGCACTTAAAAAGTCTGAATAAAACTAAAACACTCATTCTCTTAAAACTGAGCAATCAATCATGAAGGCTAAAGGAAAAGAGAAGAACAGAATTTTTTAGCCTAGCATTCTAGCTTTCAGGATTTAAGATAATTTCAGACTTATAGGAATCAAGTAGAAATGCCAGTAATTGCAGAGCTGACAGTTTCTGAATGCATAGACAGCATACAGTTTCCTGGGCATGGCCACATTAATTCTTATTCTGTTACCAGTCAGTGGGTTGGTTTTATTAAGAGTGGTTATACGCAGCAGGAAAATCACAAAGTATTTACACAGGGTTGCATTCAGTGACTGAGTAAATAGTTGTATTAGTTTTTGATATATGATCATATATATGCAGTTCTTTAGTGTAAACTCACATGAAAGCAACATTATAAATAGTAAAGATTTAAAAGGCAAATATTGTTTTCTCCAGACTGTTAACATAGTTATGAATTTTTTTCGCACTGTGTAAATATATCTATGGCTTTAATCAGACATTTATTCATACAAACGGTGGATTAGAGGCGCATTTATGAAAAAGATGTATTAATAAGTTTTCTTTCACAAGAACAGTGTAAAATAAATTAATGTAATAAAACAAAACAGAGAATGAGGCACAGCAAATCAAAATGAATGAATGTGTGTGTGTGTGTGTGTGTGTGTGTGTGTGTGTGTGTGTGTGATGAGCCAGTTCAGAACAAAAAGTAATAATACATAAGAATATTTGAACACAGAAAAAAAGTAATGGGGATGAAAGAAACAATGACAATGAAAACAAAGATAAGAATGAATATAGAGGGAGGATAGAAGTATGAATAATGAAATAGATAGTAAATTCAGTGTGTCAGTATGTGTAAGAGCGAGACAGAGAGATGGCACTGCTGATGTCTTTTATCAGATTCTTTTACTGCGGAACACCGACACGTCTCTGATCTTTAGCTGGTCCATCTATGGTGGCTCCACATTATACTCGCTTTAACACCATCGTCTCTGTGCGCGCGTGTGCACATGCTTGCAATGCCAAGTAGTTGTATTCATGATAAAAAAAGTCCTTATACAGTGTGTACACGTGTGTGTATATATATATATATATATATATTAGTACCAAGTATTATTATTTTAGTCATTAACATGGTCCATTTCCTCTACTTACCAAAACTACCACTTTGTAGTTTATTTTTATTTATTTTTTTTCCCCCCTGTCAGTTCTCTGTTCTCTACATACAGGTATAATTTGGGTGGTGTATTATTTATTGTCAGTTCTGATGAAATGGTTTTAGTGCAGCAGTGTCACTGTAGTTTTATTTAAGCACCTCTGTGACACTGCTGGAATAGAAATCCTGGGTCCTGACCATTAGGGAACAAAGAAAAGGGGATGTAACCAGTATGTACTGTAGTCCACTAACAGATGGACTACAGTTTGGAATTGTAGTTTTATACTGTGTTGCATGCATGAATTAATTGATTATAACAGCATCACATTTCTGAATACCTAGCATATTTTCTTTTTTGACTTTATCATCTATTTTGACCTAATTATTTTCAAGTAAGCCACATTGTTAGTGACTACAAACTCAAAGCTTTTAAATTTCAGTAGTGGACTCTATATTTTTAATAAACTTTTTTTGAACTGTTAAACATATAATTTACTTGATTTATGTTAAGTAGAAAATCTCCATATGATCTTTACCCTATTAACACATCACTGTCAGGCTGCATAAAGAGATCTCCGACTGAGTTTTAGTTCTCTCAATGTTTTTTCCCTAATTATCAAGAATTTTTTATACCTCCGCCAGCATGTCTTGCTCTTTGTTTTTTTATTATTTTTTTAAAATTAGAATTGGTAGTCTTGAGTAGAGTTGGTACACATCACACCACCTTCACAACCTACTGGTCAGACAGCGGAGCTCTTTCAGCAACAGACTTAATCAACTGTAATATATTAATGAATGATACAGGAGATCTTTTTAATAATTTTTATTTTTTTATTTTTTACCAATAATACCACATTACAATTCGCTTATACGCATCCAGTATTGGTAACTGGACTTTATACCATCATGTTTTACCACTAATATGATACACACTGCCACTTTATTCATTTGCACACTTTTGTTTATTATTTTTCTTATATTCTCGTAATATTTTTTTTCTGTTTATATTATAATATTAGCACTCTACATATACTGTAGGCTGCTTTTTATAGTTTTTTTATAATGTCATTTCTCATTATTTACTTTCTTTGCATTGTATTGTTGTATTATTTTTTATGGCTTATTTCTTATTGTTCACTGCGCAGTACATGCATTGGCTGTTTCAATGATAATCGATTATCAATCAGTAATTTGTGTTCCGAAGTATTTAGCTAACGTGCTATATAAATGAGCTTCAATTGTATGCATAGGTTTTTATTTACTAAGCTAAATGGCATGCATAAATATGTAGATTAATTTAATGTTCGAAATTTGCAAACAGAATTACACACTTTAAAATGTAAAATAAAGTCCTGTAGGGACTGGGTGTCCTGGGTGTATCTGCCCAGCGCCTGAGACGTTCTCCCTTGGATGGGCATGGGGAACCCTACCGAGACCCCCAAAAGAGGATAAAGCGGGAGATAATGAATGAATGAATGAATGAATGAATGAATGAAAGTCCTGTAGCCGATTGTAAGGAGCAAAACTGGTGGGTGTGACTGGCTTGATTTGCAACAATTATCCAAAGGTTTAATGTTTCTACATTGCACACACATATGCAGTACATCTTGGTCGGCTCACCTTTTACTTTTGCTCTGGCCTTTGTTCACTGCACATGAAAGATAATTACATACATAAATGAAAACCACTGGCCTTAAGTGACACAAAATTTCAACCCAACAAAACACCTTAGGGATGACATAAAATAGCTATTAAAATTCCTAGGCCTACACATACTGTATATATTTAGTATCTTTATCTTAGTACTGTAGAAGTCATCAACTACAATGAATGGGCTATATATATATATATGGGCTGTAAAAGCCTTCACACTCTAAACTGAAATTACAATGATTACCCACCTGGACATCAGATCCAACATGTTCTTATTATTATCCAATGGCATTATCCACTGTGCCACCACACTGCATAATCTACAGAAAAAAAAATTCCTTGTTCTCCTCATTTGTTTGAGTTTCCACTGTGAGCTCCATTTTTCCCTCACAATCTAAAAACATCCAAATTGGTGAACTTTGAAACTTAAATTGTCTGAAGATGCAAATGTTTGTGTGTTAATATGATTATCTATGTATCTACCTTATAATAGACTGATGACCTGTCCATTCCATAGCATCCACCCTGATCAGAAGCAGCACCAAAAATCAATGAACTAATGGTAGAACAAATATCTTGGCCTTGCTGTTGACCTAAGAAAAGCTGAATAAATGTAGCTTCTGTCACCTAATATTAATACTTGGAGTCAGTTGGGATCATCAGTGTGCTGTTCTGATTTGAAAGTTAATAGAAATGAACTCTGTAGTCGGGGGCAGTCTGTGATTTGGGACTAAATGAGCAGTGCTCATTCCTCTCAACCATAAGCAACTCAGCTGATTAGAGCAAGGAAGCTATCTGGCTAATTAATTGTGTAATTAACCCGCACGAACAAGCGTCGGGAACAAAGTTAAAGGTCTTAATTAGAAAGTGGAGCTGTTAATTAAGAGACATGGAGAAGGCTGTTTGTAAGAGGGTCGATTATTGGAATCTCAGGAGATGATGTTATCCCTCCACAATAAATAAAGCTAATGTTAATTAAGCATGTGCGTTGAAGAATGTGCAATTGGTTTTGCAAACATCGTCATGCACACATTTATCTCGGCTGCAAGTATTTCAACCTTTCAGTTGTTTACATCATGCTTTACATAGTATGTGGACACCTGGCCATAACGCCTTATTTCAGAAACAAGCAGGCAATATAGTGAAGTAAATATAACAATGAAATAAATACGATTTTTTAAACTGTAGTAATCCATCTTTGTTCACTGTAATACTGTACATTTCTGTTGTAAAAGTCCCTTTTTGAAGGTTTAAAAAAAAAGTTGAAATCATGGTACAGCAATTTTAAAAGAAATGTCACTTGAACTTAGAGGACCTGCTTAAACTCTGAACAAAACAGATACTGCTTGCACATTTTTAGTAATATAATCTCTGTTTTATTTTAAAGAGACAGACATTTGGAAGGAAGAGGTACCTTTCCTTTGTGTGGTGAATTTTTTTGGCAATATTGTCGCATGCACTGGCCAATTTTCAAACTCCTGCGAAATTGGATTCCAATCATTTTCCCCCCAGGGCCATTACCTTCTCAGATTTGCTCTCTGGATCTGATTGTGCCAACCCATTCATTTAAAGCAGCAATAGCAAGCCCTGCTGGAGAACTGCCAATCTGCACAGTTTGGCTCCAAATTACAATCTTAACACACCTGCTTAGGCTAATCAGTGTCCTCAAAAGCAGGTTAATTTTACAGCCAGGTGTTTTAAATAATTACTGGAAATAAATTCTGTTAGATATCATTTTTAAACAAATTTATGTTTCAAGCTGTTAGCTACTGCTCCATTAAAAATAGTTTGTTGTGTGGACTGTGGTTCGGTTTGGCACTTATAGTAATGGCCGCTTGGCTGGAGTAAATAATAATGTTTTATGCTTTCAGGTATATTTTGTTCAATGGTTCCAACTACAATATCATTTCATTTCTTTACCACTACTAATTGGTGAAATAATATGTCTGACTCTACAAGACTAAGCTATATAGTATTTCGCAAAACTATTTGCCTTTTGTATCCTGAAATGTTGAAACTGAAATGTAGACCAAATGCAGACCAAAAAAAACAGTCACTGAGGGAGTTCAACCTGAAATTTTTTGTATTTTGACTTTGCTTGTTATGAAAGTTCCATCTATCCAATATCTTCCGCTTTATCCTCTATTAGGGTCGTGGGGGGGTTCCCCATGCCCATCCAGGGGAGAACGTTTTGGGTGCTGGGAAGATACGACCAGGACAGGACGCCAATCTATCGCTGGAAACACATGCACTCACACAGACACACTCTATATGGTGCAATTTGGATTTTCAATTGACCTTGATTCATATTTTTGGACTGTGGGAGGAAACTGGAGAACCCAGAGGAAAACCACGTGGACACAGGGAGAACATGGAAACCCAGAGTCACGACCTGGACCATCTGTATTGTGATGTGTAATTACTGTAGTTTTGAAGTAGTTTGAATGGATCTCTTTTTTTTCACATGAGAAAAGGACAGAAAGGCAGCTGTTAAATATGAAAAATCTTCAAACTTGTAAACTTGAATTTTGGAATGTAATAATTATGCACTCTTTGGCCAAAGGTCTGAGACCTTTGGAAACCATCTGAGATTGATGGTGCCCCCAGGCAGCATTTATGAGATCAAGAATCTTGTTTGATAATAAAGTCTGGTTCATAATCAGTATTCCAGTGAGGATAAACTCCTGTCTTTTTTGTAAGGCTTTGGTTTTACATAGATCTATGAAATGGTAACTTCTTATTGCATGGCCTGCATAGCCAGCAGAGAATGGACATGGCTCTGAAAATTATTTGTTAAAGCTGCTAACATTTACATTCATAAAATGGTGTAATGCAAACTGCCACACAAAGATAATTAGATTATGCAATTCAAACTGTGCAGAGTTTAAAGAGTGTGCTCAAAGCTCAAAACAGTGGCTGATGTAATGCTTAATCCTTATGGTCTGTTGTCCAGCACCTCAAACACTAAGCTACCACTGCTCTTGCTTATACATTTTAAATTTATAAGGCTTTACTTTTTTACTTTTTTGTTACTTTTTTAGAGACTTTTAGACTTTGCTTGTGTTTATACAGTAGCTACTTTGAATCTAAAGGTTGGGCAACATTTAATTCTAATTCTAAATAATAGTTCAATAGTTGACTTTTATTAAATAGTTTGAAGAAATGGACAACAATATTTTCCATTTTTTTTGACGATGTTTTCCACTACTCTGCCTAATGCACATAAAGTTATTGACTGGTCTGTTTTTACTGAAAGTTTAATCTGTTATACAAAAAGTACATTACTTTATACATGCATCACTTCCCATATCTCTCTGTCAAGAAAGCTTACTGTTGAATAAGCAAGAATCCTTTCTCCTGATCCAACTTCCCTAAATGGCTGTCAGAAAGCTTGAGCATACAACTGCTACTTCTCCTAAACAGCCATTATCAGTTGCCCTGTTACAAGAAGAGAACAAGTACTTCTCTATATGGGACTAAGAAGCAAGTTTAAAGTTCTTAAAGAGCAAATTATAATAGCCATCGCACCAGTCTTCTTGGTTTCTCACACATTCTATGCTCACCTGCTTTGTGTTGAGCTGCCTTTATTTCTTCCATCACTTCCTTCTCTGTCAGGGTTTGATCTAGCGCCCCTGTCCTCCAGAGCACAGGAGAAACTAGGTTTGAAATCGCACAGCGTGGGCACTGTTCTCATCTTATTACCTGTGTGGATGTGTATGTGTGTGTGTGTGTGTTCCCATGACAACGCTAAACCTTACAATTTCAGTTGCGTTCTGTTCAATCTCCTTTGTTCCGACACAAATCCGCTGGCAAGAACAATGTCAATCTAAATCAAATATAAACTCAGGAGTAATATGTTTGCAGGAACATTCAGCTTCACCGATGTTTTTTTTTTCTTTTTTTTCTGTAATATAAAAAATATAAGAACAAAGCTGTGAAATTACAGCAAACATTGGCAGGCACAGCATTAAGGGTTAGACCTACTGTATATGTCTAACGATGCATAACACCTAAAACGTATTATTACATTTTACCATAGTTTATTTCCTCACTTGTTTTTCCTATTTTTTCATGAATTTTTAACTATATGGCAAATATCTTGGACTTGTATCCCTTCATAAAACATGAATGTACTTTCCTGTGGACACAGCAATAATTTTGTAGAAATAGAAATAGAGTATACAGACTCCACCCATCACTTCCTCATGCCGCATTTACCAAATACCCTTATAGGTATATATTATATTATATACAGTGGGTTGCAAAAGTATTCATACCCCTTGAACTTTTCCATATTTTGTCACATTACAACCACAAACATAAATATATTTCACTGGAATTTAATGTGAAAGACCAACACAAAGTGGTATACAATTGTGAAGTGGAATGAAAGTTATACATGAATCAACAATTTTTTTACAAATAAAAAACTGAAAAGTGCGATGTGCAAAATTATTC
>JAFMOD010000652.1:630715-805773 GCA_019802435.1 Corydoras maculifer | reverse complement strand
GGGGGGGGGGGGGGGTTCCTAATGTTCATCCCGGGCACCAATCTATCGCTGGGCACACAGGCACTCTGTATGGGGCAAAACCCACTCTGTATTTGGAGGAAACCCATGCGGACACTGGGAGAACATGGAAACTCGACGCAGATTGGGATTTTAACCTGGATCCTCAGCACTCGGATGCGAACGTGCTAATGCTAAGCCATTATTTAATCACTGTAAATTTATTGTTAAAGGGAGAAGTGAAATGGATTTTTTTAAATCAAGTTTGACGAGCAGCAAGAAAGAGTAAGAAGTAAGTTCAGTATGCTATGAACACTATTGCTAGCTGATTAATTGCTGGCTTATCTGTATGGTAATGTGACTTGGACACAAAGTGTACTGAATTGATTGTCAGATTGAAATGAATAGTAGGGGGGCAAGAATTCTTTTAACCCAGACAGAAATATTTTTAAACAAGGGCTACTGTTTGGTCGACTGGTTATTAATCTTTTTAGCATTTTATCATGCTGCAGACATAATTAGCAGGAGGATGAGCAATGATTCTACCTTTGATTCATTAATTACTCAGATAGATAAGTAAATGGATCTTATTATCTTTAATGGGGAATGTCATTTGTAATCACAGTTGCTGATCGTTAGCTTCCTGGTTCTCAGAAGCTTTTTAATTTTTGTGCTATTCATATTTAAATAGATATAAAAGTTATAGATTTAACTGCTGCTTGTAATGAGACGGTGTGCGATGCTTTGTGTAAATTAAATTCTTTGGATCTTATGGTCTTCCATCAACTATTTCTGTTATATAAATGAGAAAGTAGCACTAATGTGGAGAGCCAAACAAATATGCTTACATTATATAAAATAAAAGCAGTGCACTTTTACTGTGTGAAACGCCAGATGTGTACAGATTCAGACAGTCCCATTCATCTTTGTTACAGAGAACATCACATCCAATTGTCACAAAAACAAGCTGAATAGTAAACTCACCTGACAACGGCATGAGTCTCAATTGACTTTTGGACTCTTTAAGACAAGCTTAAAACCAGGAAACTTAGCAGTGTTTTGCACGTGTGTGTGTGTGTGTGTGTGTATATATATATTTTACATTACATTTCATTACAAAAAAAGATATTAAAAACATTTAGATTTTCTTGCTCTGTGATAATGCTACCAGCAGCATTACAAAAGGCTATACATAAAATGTAGCTGGTGAAACATATAACCTTAAGCAATGGTACACTGAGTGAGAAGTTAAACTAATAAACATGTGCACAACATTGTTTTTATAGAAGCCTTAACAGGTTGCCAGTCTAACTAGTAGTTTTCTTTGGCATTGTGTTGGAGTTTACAGCGCAATGTGTGCTATATTATTAAAGAACACCATAAGTGCATGTAGTGCTCTTATATTACACCTCTGTAGAGCCACAACAGCAATAACAGTCTCTATTCATCTTAACGTTAGTCATTGCAAGTGCTACTCAGATACGTCTATCAAAAGCAGAGTTTTGGAAATGGAGTTTGAAGTGTATGTGAAAATTTGATGGTGTGTGTGTGCGCGTGCGCCTATGTGTGTGTGTATGTGCCAGAGAGTGCGCTATAACACTCATGAGAAGGAGAAGTATATAATTGTAAAAATACAAAGTGCATCTACATGACAAGTGGAACTGATACAGTGGACATGGACAATGATTATTCATTCATTCATTCATTCATTATCTTCCGCTTATCCTCTATTAGGGTTGCGGTGGGGTTCCCCATGCCCATCCAGGGGAGAACGTCTCGGGCGCTGGGCAGATAGACCCAGGACAAGGCGCCAATCCATCGCTGGGCACACACTCACTCACACAGACACACTCTAAATTGGGCAATTTTGAGAATTCAATTAACTTGATCCATGTTTTTGGACTGTGGGAGGAAACCGGAGAACCCGGAGGAAACCCACGCAGACACGGGGAGAACATGGAAACTCCACCCAGATGGGGATTCGAACCGGGAATCCCTAGCGCTGAGAGGCGAATGTGCTAACCACTAAGCCACCGTGCCGACAATGATTATTGAAACAAAAAAAATGTGCTTAATAAAATGGCAGGTAAGAATATACACAAATATAATGCATTTGCAACTGATTACAATGCTGGTGTTGAAACACACAAAAGCTAAGAGTCGCTTTTACCCAGTATCTATATTATTTATATTATTTTGTTGTAATATATGTTTTCAATGACAAAGTATATGGCAAGTCTATGTTTTCTGTCTTTGTTTTATTGTCCTGTAGCTATAAATTAAATTTTAAATTAATTAATTATCTTCGACTTAATCTTCTACTAGGGGGGGGGGGGTGTGCACATCCAGGGCAGAACGTTTTGGGCACTGGGAAAATACACCCAGGACAGGGCACCAATCTATCACTGGGCACACTCACTTACACAGACACACTCTATATGGGGCAACATGGAGAATTCAATTTACCTACAATACATGTTGAAGGACCTGGAGGAAACTCCACCCAGATTGGGATTCAACGTGGATCCCCAGCACTAACAAGCGAATATGCTAAACACTAAGCCATCATGCTGCTCATCTGAATAATTCATTTTTATATATATTTTAAGAGATCTATAAACCTATTAAAAATCCTTCTCTAAAATCTCTGTAAAGGAAAACATGAACAGAGACTAAAATCAAATGTAAAACTGCTTGATATTGTGGTCATGAACTGTGTTTGTTTCTTTCGCTGCACTTTTTAGGTCAGTTAGTGCTACTGACCATTTGGCCTGGGGCTTGTCTGCAGGCAATAAGGAATGTTGAATAGTCATACACAAAGTAAACTATGTATGTAATTCAAAGTCAAACTCTTTCTTTATATTGTATTTCATGCTCTTTCCCCTTCTTGTGTCTTTCCCCTGCCAATTTCTTCTTTGAACTTGTGGCATGAGTCCTCAAAGGGTTTGCGATCCCGCACTCCAATATTTTATTCATTTTTTCAGCTGTGGGTGCTTTCTAAATTTTATTCAAATCATAAATTTTAATTTTAATTTTCCACATGGCCCAGCAAAATTAGTGGGGTGGAAATCCTGCAGGTCAAAAGTGTATTGGATTTAGTGAAGGTGCACACTCAGGTATTAGTGTATTGGATTTAGTTAAGGTGAACACTCATTTATTAAAGTCAAACGTGGCTTTCATAAAATATGTGATTTTCTTATTTTAATCATTTTAATTATATTTAATTTGCTTAATTTTAAGCATTAACTTTTATATTAACTCATGTTATTAACATGTTATAATCTCTAAGGTGTGATGTAATTGCATATCTTCAGTATAATTATGTCTTTTATATATTTATTTTTATTACCACTTACCTTTTATTCTGAGACTTATATTTTTTCTTAATGTCTCTTCATGCAACTTCTAAGGAATACGAAGATGGAGTCTTTGATGTCTTTGAACTTAAGCCACATATCAAGAAAGGCATTTACGATGCACCTCAGTGGCTTTTTGATATTTAGTGATGGTATCATCTTGAGTACCTTTACTATGTGGTTAGCTATTTGAATACAGGCACTGGTATTAGCAAAGAATGTTTCAACAGCTAACACAGCATTGATTTTTATTCAGTTTTTTTTTTCTCTCTATCCACATCTGATGGTGATGATCTGATAATCAAAACAGAAATTATATCCTTACTACACCACAGCTTAAATTTAAGTGTATGATTGCTAAGTTACTTTATTATTTAAGCAACAATGACCTGAACAAAACAGGAATCAGTACCTGAACACAGAGTTGAACACACAAATAAACCCATTAAATATATATTTGGCACAACTTTGGAAACTGTAGCTCTAATTAAGCTAAAGAGCATTAAAGATAAAATAATTGAGTTGTGATACAATGATTAAATGGAATATTAAAACATACCACAATGACCATGGAGCATGATTTATTATATGTATTCAAGACTGCAAAGAAAGACAGTATGACTGAGTACAAATGTGTACTGTTGGTATGGCTACATATTACACTGACTAAAGACCAAAGAAAAAAATTATCAGAGATTGCTCTTTAGGATTATAGCCAAACTAACTTGGAATGATACTGCAATCAAACTGAAGCACTTTAAACTTTTACTTTAGCAGCAAAAATTCACAGAATTTCATTCATTCATTCATTCATTATCTCCCACTTTATCCTCTATTAGGGTCGCGGTGGGGTTCCCCATGCCCATCCAGGGGAGAACGTCTCGGGCGCTGGGCAGATACACCCAGGACAAAGCGCCAATCTATCGCTGGGCACACACTCACTCACACAGACACACTCTATATGGGGCAATTTTTTGAGAATTCAATAGACTTGATCCATGTTTTTGGACTGTGGGAGGAAACCGGAGAACCCAGAGGAAACCCACGAAGACACGAGGAGAACATGGAAACTCCACACAGATGGGGATTCGAACCGGGAATCCCTAGCGCTGAGAGGCGAACATGCTAACCACTAAGCCACCACAGAATTTCATTAATGATAAATGTTAAACTTAAATCTTAAATATGATATAGGAACATCAAGCAACAATAAAAGCAAAAAAAAGAAATTCAATATTGAAGATCAACATCAACATCATGTCTACTTGATCCAATACCTCAAATTCATCTTACAGATTTACTCCCAAATATTATAAAGCTTTTAATGAATATAGTTAATCAACCTGGTTAGCTTGTTTATGTTTATATGTATTTAAAAGACAATTACTGAAGAAACTAACTTTAATCATCCATTACTGTCTAACTGTCAACCTCAAATTTTAATGAGTTCATCAGAAGCGCTTCATAGTTTTTCTAATTCCTAGTTTAATTTGAACACTGAATATGGCACCCACATCTGCAATCATAGCAAGATGAAACTATGACAGCTTTGAAGTACCTACCTCATTACAAAGGACCTGAGGGATAATTAAAACCTTAATGACCAAATTCAATGAAATCGATATATTATTAATCATGTGATGTACTTGTCTTCTTTAAAGACAATATATCATATTGTATATTATTTGCACTGCAAAACACCTGTTAGCACTGCCTAGCTTCCCTATGAAATCTAAGAATCTTGGCTTTTACAAGATTTTTATATTAAATACAAATGGCAAGGAGTTTTCTTTTCTTGACATTGAGTTCTTTGGGGATTTAGGTCTATAAAATGTTAAAGATGTCTAGAGAAATGCACCAATTTATAAAGCAGTATTTAAGTAAATGTCAAACTTCAGAATAACCTTGAAATGACTATATCTTGGTTATGGTTATATTTTTGTCTGTACAGTCCTGCATAGGTTATAAAATACAAAAACAACTACTTTAAATTCCTTTGTTGTTATTCCTTAATAATAATACTAATAATTGCTGTTGATGGTGGAATCTGTCACCCACCTTTAGCCCATCAGTGCCCAGAGAAGTGGGCAGCATTTTACATGGCGTTCGGGGAGCATATGGGGTTAGGTGACATTCTCAAGGGCATTTCAGTTAGAGAAGTTGACCGTCAGGTCGCAAGGTTGTTTTTTTTTAACCACAAGCTGCTCTATGTGCCACAGAACATTATTAATATCAATAATAGTTATAAACAGTAGTGTAGTTATATTATACAACAGTTATATTTAACAAAATGTCTATACAATGTAGTTTTACTGCTTACTGTAGGAATGTGTTTATGGCCTATTTATATATCCATTGTTAAAAAAGCCAGGACTAAATTAGCATATCGGTGATTTTTTTTGCACACATCAACCTCTATAAGTTAATCAAATACTGCAATAAATAAACCAAAACCTCCACTTAGAGACAATTCTGTAGGTGAACAAGCTTTGTTGATGAGAGAAGTCAACTGAGAAAGTTCAAACGTTGAAAAACCTGAAAGAAATAGGACATTGTAAATAATCAATCAATTAGTAAGCATAAAATGTTTTAAAATATGCATTAAACCTTAAGATATAGGGTTATAATAACATAAAATATTACGTATGATTGAATGAATAAAGTCCCTGATGTATATTTTAATAATAAATTGTCCAATATGTCTAAAGACACTTTATAAAGGTAGCTCCAAGAGTTTGATGTTGATCCTTGACAGGGTCCATGGCTGTGATCTACTACAATTTATGATTAAAGAGTAGAAGGTAGGGTAGAAGGTAGCACAGACAGCATTAGGAGCATTATTTGACCCATCCTTGGCCAGGATTCTGAGGTAACATAATTGGAGTGGATTTTTAGATCGAAGCAAATTTTTTTTTTAAACCTCTCAGATACTGATCAAAGTAAAAGTAGCCAATTCTGAATGGCTGTGACTTTTATGTGTGACAGTTAGAAATCTATAAAAATCCTTTAGTAGTGCGTTCAATTGCCTTATGTTAAGTCTGCTGCTGTGTCTTTACATATTTCAGAAAATTCTAGTGTGTCAATTCCTTTAAGACTGGGAGCTGTCATATGGTCTATACTAAAGAAAAATACACCTTAACTGGTCAAAATATTAACTTTTAAATAACCACCTTTAGCTTACTCAATTTTTTTAATTATAACCACATTCAAAATTAATGCTTGAAGTACAATCCAAAAAATGGCATAACACAAAATCAATAACAAATGGGTCTATAATATAATATAATATATAATATAATCCTGTTTAAGCATCAATCAAAGACTTGATTATTGTAAGCAAGGATGGTTGTACATTTTGTATGCAACTTCATAGAAAAACTAATAAATAGACACACATTGAGAAAAATAATTGTACTATCTATTATATATTATATAGTAAAAACATTAAAGAATTAAAAATTTGTGGAATCTTAGTCTCTGTAGGTCATGACTAGAAACCACTGTTAACAGTTTTTTCATTAAATGCTAATGTCTCAAAGGTCATGTATCTTTATGTTGCTGTAAAAAAAAGTTATATGGGTTTAAAAACATTATAAATCCACCCAATCATTTTCTGCTCTATTAAGAAATGCATGCTAAAACATGCATTGAGGAAATCATATATCATTTCAGTTTATATACAGAGAAACATAGACATATTCAGTTCAGATAGAATTATATGGTCCTAAAAAATAAAAGAACATCTGCTGTCTGAGGAGTTCAAATGTTAATGTTAACACATTTTTGGCAAAAGTAGATAGCTCATGCTAAAGAGGAAGGTGATCTCAAATGTGGATCAACAATTGTTGCAACAGGAAACAACTGTCATGGTATCATCTATTATTCGTGTAGACTGTACATCGCATGCATTAATGTAAAGCTAGAATTCATGCAGTGTGAATGTGAAAGTGTACAGTTGGATCTTAGAATAACATGCCTCTATCTAGGAGACAACCCTTGACATGATCATAGTTCCTTTAGAAGGAAAAGCCAGGCTTCATTCTACACATGAGCAGAGTTGTTTCTTAATTTGTGTGCCTGACTGGCCTGTCTGTATTTTCAATATTTCTTAAATTGGAACTGTATGAGACATTCTGAAGATGAGAATCAGACAACAGATACAGACTGCTGAAGTCTAATATTTTTAAGTAAAAATGGCAAAAAAAAAGAAATTCACTTGCAATTCAGTCTCCATTATTTCAGAGTCCAAAAGTGAAAGTGATGTAATATATAAATGTATGTCTGTATAAACTATTTTGGGTAAAGTGCAGGCTTCAACCAACACATTTTCATTCATTCATTCATTATCTCCCGCTTATCCTCTATTAGGGTCGCGGTGGGGTTCCCCATGCCCATCCAGGGGAGAACGTCTCGGGCGCTGGGCAGATAGACCCAGGACAGGGCGCCAATCCATCGCTGGGCACACACTCACTCACACAGACACACTCTAAATGGGGCAATTTTGAGAATTCAATTAACTTGATCCATGTTTTTGGACTGTGGGAGGAAACCGGAGAACCCGGACCCCCCCCCCCCCCCCCCCCCCCCCCCCCCCCCCCCCCCCCCCCCCCCCCCCCCCCCCCCCCCCCCCCCCCCCCCCCCCCCCCCCCCCCCCCCCCCCCCCAGAATCCCTAGCGCTGAGAGGCGAACGTGCTAACCACTAAGCCACCGTGCCGCCCGGCCAACACATTTTATGATTACAAAATATGATTAAGTTGATCAGTGAAAAGATTGAAACTTTTCAGTTCCGTATACTGATTTGAGCTTCCATGTATTTAACTTATAAAACTTATATTTAACTTATATTCTGTATAAAACAGAATTTACCACAGTTGCTTTTTAGTAAACAATTTACATTTAGCATCTCTGTTATATAAAACTATAAAGGCATGCTGTAATGAAGAAGATGCAGAAGCTAAGCTATCTACATGTTGTCAAATATTCTATCCAGATTATTTGCCCTAGTGAAAGGGTTTTGGATTAAATTCAGTCCAAGCCTTAAAGTACAAAGCCAATATCTTACTTTTCATGATATTCCTCATTCGACCCAACAGCATTTTGCCAAGCATTGAGTGGACCTATAATTGAGAGCCAAGAACCTGGAGGCTAGTTTTTGGCATAACTTGCAGTTTCAGTAGTGTTCTTATGTCTGGAACTCCTACATAAAAAAACCTGTCCTGTTGTTTTTATTCTTCTACCTCCCACGCCTGGCAGAAAGTATGCTGACTACATTTCCTGTAGAAATGGATCACTATACTTAGCTATTATCTTACTCTCAAACCTCATGTTATGTTAGTGAAGACCTGCATAAATATAAACACATTAATGTGGCAAGCCATTTTTTATAATGAATTATAAAAAAGCATTCAAATGTGACCTAAATTGATATTTTTATTGCATCTTTATTCATTTACTTTTGTATTAATCCTTTTAATAATTTGCTTTGTAATCTGTAATGTACACGGAAAATAAAATGTATCTAGCTCTACACATTTATTGACCACATAATGTAATAGAGATGAATTTTGAAAAATACTTAACTTCTGTAATTAAAAATTGCACCTAAACCCAATTCCTAAATAAGGAAATAGCTATCGGCTGTCAAAAAGTTGCTAGAAGTTGCTAAATGACAACATCACTTAATTTGCATAATAGTCTATTTGTGTCTTTATAGAATAAACATTGTAAATGTAAGTAAAAGTTCCGGAATAATCCCTATAATGCAATATATACCTGTTGTGTGACAGGTTAAGGTGTTAATCCTGCTTTCATAGTCTTCAAACAGCAAGCATGGCTTAAAAAGTGATATAATTAACCTTTGGATTAAATTATCCCTATGACTTGACCCATACTAGTCACTATTGGCTTATTATTGAATGTAGGTTTGCAACCTCAGTAACAAGAGGATTGTATGACCTGGTATCACCTTTTCCTTGTTAATAACTAGCAGTGCTTCTGGGTTCTTTTGTGAAGACCCATGCGTATTTAGGTGCCAATTTAAAATCCCAGATGCTATTAGTAGAAATGCTGCTCGTTTTATTGCCATAATGACATCAGGGGAAAGTAGTACATCTCCTTGTGAGGCTATAAAGCTGTACTAAATGTCTGGAGGCTTGCATTGAATGCAAGTGCAATCTAAATGAAGTATGGTTTCACATCGGCTGTTTTACCGCACGCACTCTGCAACTCTGGCTCATCAGCAGCAAACAAGGTATTGCAGTCACCATTTGCTCTACTCTGTAATAGCTTCTTGTTTACTTTTGGATTTATGGATTCCTTCATATCATGAGCTTCAAAGGCACTGGAAACACATTATACACCTATTGTACTTAAAAGTTGGAAAAGCCGACGGGTCAAAATGCAAGTGGAACAGTTATCAGAGCTGTTATAAAGTTTTTTGTTATTTTTTACCACCCACTGTGACACCATATACAAGTGAAATTGTGTCACTGTTACTTTATATTGGATTTTAGGGATCTTCTCCATTTGCACAAATGTATTTTTTAATTATATGTTAATATTAAGGCGGCACGGTGGCTTAGTGGTTAGCACGTTCGCCTCTCAGCGCTAGGGATTCCCGGTTCGAATCCCCATCTGGGTGGAGTTTCCATGATCTCCCCGTGTCTGTGTGGGTTTTCTCCGGGTTCTCCGGTTTCCTCCCACAGTCCAAAAACATGGATCAAGTTAATTGAATTCTCAAAATTGCCCCGTTTAGAGTGTGTCTGTGTGAGTGAGTGTGTGCCCAGCGATGGATTGGCGCTGCCCAGCGCCCGAGACGTTCTCCCCTGGATGGGCATGGGAAACCCCACCGCGACCCTAATAGAGGATAAGCGGGAGATAATGAATGAATGAATGAATGAATGTTAATATTAAGCGGCAAAGTGGCTTAATGGTTAGTATGTTCACCTCTCATGAGGATCCAGGTTCGAATCCCAATCTGGGTGGGATTTCCATGTTCTCCCCATCTCCGTGTGGGTTTTCTCCAGGTTATCCAGTTTCCTTCCACAGTCCCAAAATATAGATTCAGGGGGAACCCAACTTGGATGGATGGATGATAATTATTATAGTCATTTGTGCTTTGTAAGCTATAAATAAATAATGTACCATCAGCACTTTGCCCCTTAGACTACAGGATACCCTCTACAATTCTATTAAGTAGTTAGGTAGTTAATAGTTAAGTAGTTAAGATAAATTAATGTAGACAGAATGCATAGTCATCACACTCAAGCTTTACAACCAACTCATTATGCTTTTTCCATAACACACTTTTTTTTACATTTAGAAATACTCAGAGTTTAACCCTTACCTGTACCCTGTCCTGTGATTCGAATCATCATTGTAAGATACAAATGAAAATATCTCAACTTGGTTGAGGTTAGAACGCAGTGTTGGTACAGCATCCCTGGAGCAATGAGGGTTAAGGGTCTTGCTCAAGGACCCTACATTGATAACTTCAGTGGACCTACAATCTTATGATTGCTAGCCCAACACCCAACTCACTGAGCTACCACACCCTCACATAGTGCATAATCTGTAAACATGTGTGAATAGATAAAGAAATTCTACAGGCCATTGCAGTGCTTTGACCTTAACCACCCTACAGAATTTCTTTCACAGTCTTTTAATTGTTTACCTTTTTATTCGTGAACACCGTATTACATTCTGTGCTTTCTGTTTTTCCCATTCTTTCTTTTAACCATATCTTTCTCTTTGTGATTTAAATACTAACAATTTTGTTTTTCTCTTTTTCTTGTTTAGCTAATTGAATCATATCCCTGTTATCTGTTGTTTTTCCCCTATGATAATTTTCTTTTCAAATAACATTATATATTACTTAGTTCATTTTTACCCCTTTTTGAAAACTCAGAGAGCAGAAGCAGTATTCAATTTCCTTCTCATAAGGAAGGTAGGCAATTTAATTGAAACTTGATAAAACATGGGTTGTTAAAACTCCCTTTTGTAGCCTTATCAAGCGTGGTGCAGCTGTAAAATGTTGGTATGCTGGTGGAAATATATATAAAAGAAAAGTAACGGTTAGATGGTTCTGATATTTTATAAAACTAATGTTGATGTAATTAAAGAATAAGAATAAGGTCCTAAAATTATTGTTTAACGGTAAATATGTTTAGAAATTTTAGTTGTAACAGAGAGTATAGAAATGTCTGTCCAGCAAAAAAAAGGCAACTTATGAATGATGAATTCCAGGATTTTACATTTGCATGATGGAAAGTTTGGAAAATAGCATATTTTGTTGCGTTTATATATCAATTTCAGAAGCACTCTGTCATGGAGAGGTAAATTAGCCAGGCGCAGTGATTCTGCCCATGCTTTTTATTTTGAATTTATTTATTTAAATTCTGCAGTGCTCATTTGTCTTGTCAAGAACTGCAAAATTCCTGACGTAGGAATAGAATATCATTATAGAAGAATGCAACAGAAATGTTGATGATCAGTCAACTGATTATATAACTTTCGTGGATTGGTGTAATAATGGTATCCAAATATATGGTTACACAATCAGACACACATACGGACACGCACACAGACAGAGAGAAAGTTAGATAGCGTATTGTAAAGGTCATTCAATTTATTTCAAACTCTATTTCTTTCACTTTTTCATGCTGATGATCATACCACGTTAATAGAAAGCCACCAGAGGGGCTTTCCTCTATCAAGATATTGAAAAACCCCAGAATATCTTTTATTTTGAATTTCTTGCTTCTTTTATATGCTTTTAAGGTTTTTGTTTTCCCTTTGACAATTACATTGTTTTTATTCTGGTTTTTAAGGTCTTTCAGCTTCACCTCAGTAACTATTTCTAAGAATCCACTAAATATAAAGCTTTAAAAAAACTGAAATGCCATAAGACATGCTATGGCACACAATGCATTAACAGGTGATTCCTTTAATTGTAGAGACGAGTTTCATAAAATTTTATAACATTTCATGAAGCTTTATGACACAACAAATGCCTCCCTTTATGAGGTCTTGCAAAACTTATAGTTTTTTTTATTATTGGCATTAGTTAACGCAATTTAGCACATAAAGGCTTTAAAAGACAAAAAATGCTCTTTACAGATTTGAGGTAAAGTGAAATCATCTTGTTATGGGTAAGAATATTTAATATCTTGTGTCACGTTCTTTGACAACCACTTGTTGCTTTTAATTCTCTGAGGTCCCATCTCCTCTTCATCATACTTGGTACAAACACTCTTGCCACAATTTAAGTAAATAAATCTAAAATTGATATTGCTTGCTGATTTTTAGGTGTGAAACTTATGCTTTGAACAGACTGCTTGATATAGAGACTTTATTTTTTGTGTGTTTAGTTACTCTTTGTAATAAAATCTTCCTAAAGTGGTAATGAACCAGACTTGCCTTTGTCCTCCACTTCATTGCCAGTCAGACTGCCAGAATCATTTTATAATCTGAAGACAACAGGTGATGAGTATAACCATGATAAGCACAGACTGGAAGCTTTGCACCCTTCCCGGTACATTTAAGTACCCATCATCTGTCAAACCAAACTTGAACAATGTATGGCCCAAATTACACCCCTACATCCTTTAAGTGTCAGTGCCCATTCAGATTTTAATTCACTCCAATATCTTACCTATAAGTCATAATGATATGTTGATCTGAATTAATGTAAATCCAATTCCAAGGCAAATATCTGGAAAGGCCTCACAGTGCTCCAGAGGTATGAAAAGACAGATGTAAGATAGCTACATCACAGGGGTGATTGGGAATTTTTTTAAGATTAATCACTATATATACTCCAGCACTTGCTGTAATTAAGCTACAGTGATTTGGACTCATCACTGAATGGTTTTAAAATCATCAGCATATAGGTTGACCAGACCTTGGCTGCTATTGCTAAAATGCATAATTGAACCTCTGCCTCAACCCTGCCATTTTCTACTACTGGAGCAAAGCAAGTGTGGCAATTGTCCCCCAAGAGACACAAAGAAATATATAGGCCAGATAATGTCTATACTGTTGCTGTGCCTCACACAGCTGGTCCTTGCTTGTTTATTTCACTTCTTTTTTATTTCACTTCCAAATCCTCTACTATTGTGAGTCTATTTTGTGTCTCCTTTACATCTAAAATATTTAATGTTAATAAAGTTAACAGGGGGCGGCACGGTGGCTTAGTGGTTAACACGTTCGCCTCTCAGCACTAGGTATTCCAGGTTCGAATCCCAATCTGGGTGGAGTTTCCATGTTCTCCCCGTGTCTGCGTGGGTTTCCTCCGGGTTCTCCGGTTTCCTCCCACAGTCCAAAAACATGGATCAAGTCAATTGAATTCTCAAAAATTGCCCCATATAGAGTGTTTCTGTGTGAGTGAGTGTGTGCCCAGCAATGGATTGGCGCCCTGTCCTGGGTCTATCTGCCCAGCGCCCGAAACGTTCTCCCCTGGATGGGCATAGGGAACCCCACCGGGACCCTAATAGAGGATAAAGCGGGAGATAATGAATGTATGAAAGTTAACAGGTAAAGTTCTAGGTAAATTTGAAGTAATAAAGTTCTATTTCTTTTACATTCTTATAAAATATTGTTTATGTTAAAAAAAAAGAGAAAAAAAAACGTATTTTCTGTGATGTATAATTTCGTATTGTACATCTATTGTACTTAAAAGTTGGTAGAGCCGACGGGTCAAAATGCAAGTGGAACTGTTATCAGTACTGTTATAAAGTTTTTTTTTTACCACCCACTGTGACACCATATACAAGTGACATTGTGTCACTGCTACTTTGTATTGGTTTTTAGACAATAGGTGTATAATTTTGTATCTCCTAAACTAACACAAAAAACAGACGTTTCATAAAGAAACAGGTCTGACCTGAATGCTGGGCCCCCTGAGCAAAAAGGCAGAGACAGAATACAAAAATGCATCTCTGCATCAAAGTGTGTTATGTGTTGAGCTCAAAGAAAACCTCTGTATTGAAGATATACTATATGAAAGCTGTATTATTTATATTGTGGTGCTTCAATTATAAAACAGAAAGATTGCATTCTTTTTTCTAATCAAATCTACTGAAATTTTTATTTTTATTTTTGCCAGTCACTAGTTGCAATTGACCAGTTACAGTTGATTTGACCATTTTTATGAAGACCATTTGACCATTAGAAGAGTACAGATTACACCCCACTGATTATTTAGAAACTTTTAGGAGAAGCAAAATTTCACACCACATATACACCACAATCATCACCTCACATTTACACATGTATTAGTTCTGACCAAATCATCTTATTTGATATTATGGCGTATGCTTACTTTGTTTAAGTATTATTATTTTGGTAAAATACAGGTGCATTTTCGAGTTCACCAACCAATCAAATGTTATTTTAATTTATATTAACATATAGTCATTTATCATATGCTTTCATCCAAAGATACTTATAAATGATAGATCAACACAAGCAGGTAGTTAAGGAGGAACCAGTTGGACCCAGAAGAAAATGCTTTGTATTTCTAAGATAAAATTGTTACCTTGGGTCATCATTTGCAATATAGTTGAAGCCAGAATAAATAAATAAAAAATGTAGACCTTTAATCTGGTTTATTCCTGGGTAACAATTTTTGGATGCCATACAAATATAAAAACCATAGGAAAATACAAAATATGGGAGTACCCATAGAAATCATTTATGCTTTAGAGGATTTGTTTTTAGAATGTTCAGGCAACAATGTGACTTCAGAGCTAAATGTACAGTCTTGGGATTTCTCATTCACAATGTTTTTCCAAAAATTGGCCATAGAGAGGAGTAATTATGAGTATGCCGTAGATAAACTTTCCATCTCACATTTTTTAAATAAACAGCACCACAGCACCATATTTAAAAGAATGAATATGTTTAACCCATTCATTTCAGGTCAAACAGCATTAAACATAAAGTACTAGATAATCCATTTCTCTTAATAATCTTGGAAAAACATATTAAACTGGGAACACTTCTCATAGCTGTGAAGTGCACAGCTTTGAAGGCACATTGTTGCCTGACTATTCTGCAAACCCCCTCCAGAGCTCAAATGATTTCTGAGGGTGCTTTTACATGTCTAGGCAGTGTTTGCAGAACAATCAGCTTCTGGCAGCACACAAGAAATTCAAGTCAAGTGGTATTCACAGTAGTACTGTTTTAGACTTAGTCAAGAGCCAATTAAAAAGATAACTCATCAGATGTGATGTAAGGAAGAAAATATGTTTAATAAGCAGGTTTAAAAATTACAGTATTCACTAGTCATAAATCACCTTTCATCTAAATGTTAAATAACCTCAAAACCATATTTGATTTAAAACAATCATCCTTTTAATTCCTACCATAAAATGAATTACAGTTAGAGACAAGATGTGAAGACAGTTAAAAATAAGTACTTTGTTTCATCGCATCAAATGATTACTTAAGCCTGAGGTGGGGAGCTGAGCTGCTCAGCAAAGCATTTTTCTATTTGATGATGAATGTTTATGTATATTCAGTATGATTTTTTTATATATAATATGCAGATTTAATTGTCTCGTGGTAAGTTTTAACATTCATTCATTCATTATCACCCGCTTTATCCTCTGTTAGGTTCGCGGTGGGGTTCCCCATGCCCATCCAGTGGAGAACGTCTCGGGCGCTGGGCAGATACACCCAGGACAGGGCGCGAATCCATCGCTGGGCACACACTCACTCACTGGGCACACACTCTATATGGGGCAATTTGGAGAACTCAATTAACTTGATCCATGTTTTTGGACTGTAAGAGGAAACCGGAGAACCCAGAGGAAACCCCAAACGGACATGGGGAGAACATGGAAACTCCACCCAGATGGGGATTCAAACTGGGAATCCCTAGCGCTGAGAGGCGAACGTGCTAACCACTAAGCCACCGTGCCGCCCAACTTTTAACATAATAACTTTTAATCTCGCTTTGCTTATATGCCGATTGCTTGTCTGTGGACCAAGCTGCGTTTTAAATATGCACCATATTTAAAAGTGAAATATTTGTTTTATCCAATTGAATGCACATTTCAGGAAATATTCACAAAGAGATGTGCTTTTTTGTTTCTCTTGCAGGGTGCCTTTGAAAACACACTTTGCTACCTAAAGTCCGTTGGTAAAAGGTTGATTTGTAAAGCTTGGAAGCAACAACTGAATGCAGGAATGGACTAGGTGCAGAGCACTTACTTGTAGTAAAGCATGTTTAATCAAAGATCCAACCATATTTAACTGAGGTATACCAAAAAGAAGGTATTGATTGCTGTTTGATTTTCCTGACCGTTCAGCAGAGCCTATTCAGAGATCACTAAACAATTATGGGTTGTAGAATCAAAAACGATCTACGGTTAGTTCAGATTAAATCTGGGCAGAATATTAAAGCTTTCATAGAACCAATCTCACTCTCCAAACAATCATTTTGACTTTGGAGTTACCTTAGCAACAGGCAAACTTTCCAATTTGATGAAAATAGATGGCAAGTGAGAGAACAAATGCTCTTCTATGAGTCATATAGGCTAATTCTCATGCAGAGTGGCATGTCCCATGTTCTTTGTGGCTGCAGCTCAGACCTTGGACTGACACTGCTCTTCCAAAGGATTCTCTCTGAAAGAGCTCTTAAGGGTCACTACACACTGGAACATTTCTTTTGATCGGACAATGACTATTGTGTGAGCTTAATAATGCTCATCTGATACATAGAGTTGTTGTTTGTTAATTGGGCAGCTTTTTTTTCCACTAATCCACCTAAACAAGAACAATGTGCACTAACCAAGCGTCCCTATGTTAATGTCTCTGCAGTACCAGGAAGAGTTATGTTATTAAAACAGACAGATATATTACCTCACCTGCTTGCCTCTGATTCACAAATAAGTTGACCATGTATTTGCCACTACTGCTACCACTTCCAAAAACATAATACATTTCATGTAAGCAAAATCAATATTTTCATCTCATTTTTCCAAAAACAACATTCTAGCTGGATCATGTGAATTTTATCGCTAGATAATCAATAACAATGATTGAATAGCATTCTTCTTTCTGCATTTTTTTTGTCATAATATACACCAATATCAAATTTGGGTTAGTCTATCTGATAAACACCTGTTGCTCATTAAAACCTGATTATCAACCCATTGATTTAAACAACCGGACAGCAATTTCACTTTTATATTATCTGCTAATCCTAAAATTTTGCATAAGTGTGTCACTTACAGATATTGGTTAAATTATGATTAACAAAAAAATGATAATGTCATTTGTTTGATTCAATTCTCATTATCTAAAGTGAAGGACTTGGTAAAAAAATCAGATTAGGTTTTAGGCCAAATTAATGTAGAAATTAAGAAAAATATGTAACATTTACAAAACCTTATAGTATATATACAAGGAAATTTGCAGCCATTTAGTGTGAAATCAATCGACTGGCAATTGACTGGCTTTCAGTCAATTTTTGAGCTCGGGTGATCTTTACAGTAACCTGAGTTCAATCTGAAAGCACTTCTCCAGGATAAATTTAAATTGCAAAGTAGTCTTTCTTTTCACTCTTTACATTGTTCAGACTTTTAAAGATTTTTATATATCCACATATTTGTAAACATTTTCACCAAAAGCATAATTTTTGGTTATCGATGTTATCGATGACCCATGCTTTCGGAAAGAAATGCAGAAAAGTGGCTTTTTACAGAGTAAAGCATTGTATGTACTCATTTAAAAAGTGTTGTTTAAGATTTGACTGATTAAAATGTAATTTTTCTTCTAGCATTTCAATTTTATTCAAATTTAAATAATCAAAAAGCTTACTTATGTTCAAATGTTCCTATTGTGTCTTATCCTTGATCTTATAAGCTTAGCCAAGTACTTTTACATCGAATTGCATTTTTGTTAATTCTAAATTAGTTTTCACTAATTAAAACCAGGTGGACTAGGGCATGCACAGGGGAGTTTGTATGCCCATCAGTTTCACCACAGGTCCCTTTTGTTTCTAGTGATCTCTAACGGCCTTGCGACATGAGGGCACCACCAATCCATTCTCAACACTATATGCGTGACATATTAACACCAGAAATAAACACGATTTAAGATTCATGACTCGGACAGACTTCCTCGGGGGCTGTTTAGGTCTTGGCCGTTGAAGGCGCTGAATGAATTCAGAATCATTACCTCGGTGCTGTAGGGACATGTGGTGTGTCTGGTGCATATAAATCTAGTTTACTTCCCTCCAAAGGACAACAAAGGACAGTTCAAGGGTGTGGATGAAGATGTCTCATAATGAAGTGTGAAAAGCTGACAGCGTGGCCTAACGCAGTCCTGTGGCCAAGAAAGTACTTTATGAGGTGCAGAAACATGAATAATGCAAGGACATAGACAGGAGTACAGTACTAATGAAGGCAAGCACTTCTTGCATGGTAAAAGTTTGCAAAGACTGTATCTAGGAATTAGTGTGTATATATCAGTAACAATAAATATTAGAACAAATTAGAGTTTTAAAGGTTCCCCTTATCTTTAAAACCTCAAAACTAATTTTACCAATAAGAGTATTTTTTGATCTTTACATTTTATTCACAGTAATACAATACAAATGATTGCTTATTATGATGTGGAAGACTTTACAGAGATTTTACTTTAGATTATTCACATTAACCAGCATTGAAAAGAAAAAAAAAGCATACACTATGATCATTTTTGTCTTTGTGACACTGTGAAGTAAAGATTTATTTTAAAACAACTGCTGCCTTAAAACTACTTCAGTGTTTTAACCACTGGGTTTCCTTTGCACAAAATGGATTGCATTTTTAGCAAGACTTTAGCAGTTCACTAGAGATCTCCATCTTTGCCTTGTGTTAGGCATGTGACATGAATCCGGTCCAATCAGGACCAACTGAGGGAAGATATTACTTTCGGTAGAGTTAGCTGGCGTGAAAAGCATTTACCTAGAGGTCACTGACGGCCACAGTGCAATTAGAATCATGACCGAGAAAGACAAGGAAGGTCAGTGAGCTTTTAATGGAAGGGCAGAAACTTGGTGCCTTTATACTATTTTATAGACACCCTACAATCCTACACAGCCTGGGAAATGTCCTTGGTTTTATAGTGTAAATATATAGAGAGGACTATAATCGGAAACTGCTTTCAAAAGGTGGAACCACACCACAATCTAATCTAATCACACTGACACACAAGCTCTGTACCAGGATTCTTAGTTTGATTGCTGTTTCTGTGATATCAAACTTATTTTATCCATATCTCCCATTAAAGACACAATAAGTTGGCTCAAAACCCAAGGTTGTGCCCTTTCTTTTTAAGAAAATAATTAGAAAGGTTTTTAGAAATTACCAATTTAAGATTGTGATACAGCATCCCAAAGTATCTGTTAAATTTATAACCATAAAAATTGTTGCACTGTAATATCAGCCATTCTATTCCACATGAATAATGATTTAGTAATTTAATTGTTTTGCTTTTGTAACTAACAAAATTGTTGTGTGTAAAGAAACAATTAGTAAAATATTACTGCCATTATATGGCAATCTACTAATATTTAATTTAAATATGGGCAACACGGTGGCTTAAGATAAGATAAGATATGATAAGATAATCCTTTATTGGTCCCACCATGGGGAAATTCACTTAGTCATAGCAGCAAAAGGACAGTAGTAAGAAATTAAAAAGATGCATCAAATATCTGCTGTATCTACATACATGTAAAAAAAGAGTGTCTTTGGTGGAGTAATTTCAAAGTATAAGATAAATATATAAAAAGAATAAATACTGTTATTTACATAAGAACAACACACATTTATAATCATACAACAATATGATACAATGAGGAAGACCTCATAATTGCACAATATTGCCCCTGACTTGCACAATACAGAAAAATGAAAAATTGCACATCAACAAATTGTTGCACATGTAATGAATTAAATTTTATTATTGCACATTGTTATTGTCAGTTTGGCGGCGAGTGATTACTGAGAGCAGTGCTGGTTATACAGTTTTACACCAGCAGAAATGACGGTCCTCTTCACACTTCGGATGATGTGGTCCGTCACCGAAGGTGCAGCCCAGCTGCTTGAGTTTTCCCCTAAACAGTGTATGTCTGTGAGTGAGTGTGGCCAGCGATGGATTGGCGCTCTGTCCTGGGTGTATCTGCTTAGCGCCTGAAACATTCTCCCCTTGATGAACATGAGAAACCCCTTCCTTTTGTGACCCTAGTCCCCAGTAAAGGATGAAATTAGATTTTTTTTAATGTCAGATGTACGGCTAGAGCACTTTCACCTGGTAATATTCCTACATCATTCTTCTTCAAAAACACAGTTTAGAAAAACCCAAATGGCATTAACACAACCTGATATACCATGATCTAATAGATCATACAAATCTCTGCGTGCATGCATTTATGTGAAAGAAGTTACATGACATGGATCAGAGTTTTGTATTTTATAGGCAAGTGTCTTCTCCATAAAAATGCTGAGTACTGTTGCTTTCTACCTGCTAGTTACTGCCCTCTAGTGTATCAATCTAATGACACTGTAGAGAAATGTCTGTAAATATTATTATATTTACATACTGTATTATATGTCTGTAAATATATAGTAGAAATTGGTCATGTAATGATTTGCCATGGTTTACAAAACATTTTCCCTTCTGATTACTAGTTCATGAAAAGTGGACTCTATATGTGTGTGTGTGTGTGTGTGTGTGTGTGTGTGTGTGTGTGTGTGTGTGTGTGTTTTGGGTGTATGTCTTCAGAAAGTCCTTTTCTTACACACACACACACACACACACAACTGCAGAGCATTTGGCTTCTCTGTGTTTTGAGCTGCACAAGGGAAATACATCTGCATGAGCATTTGTGTTGCTGATAAACAGGAGTTTAATAATCCTCTCTGAATTCAATATTCATGCTCTTCATGAGAATGGATTATACACAAAATCCTCAAAAGCCGCAGGAGCGAATTCTATGATTTATTTATAATACTGTTAATGAAAATCTTGATTTTCAAACATTATTGTTTAAACATAATTTATTACTCATATCCTTCCATGGGATCTGTTTATGAGCAAAATAAAATGCGGAATACTTTCATGTTGTGATGGAAACTTTTATCCTAACAAAGCAGAAAAAGTTCCTGACTTTCACTTTGCAACATCTTCGCAACTGTGTTATAAACTTCCCAGTGTTAACTTTAGATTTGAATGTGCAAGAGAACTAATAAGTGATTAAAGCCTTTGTTTTTATATTGTTTGGACTGGATTATCCAATCAGAATACTCATGTACTGATATTAAGACGGGCAGCACGGTGGCTTAGTGGTTAGCACGTTTACCTCTCAGCGCTAGGGACTCCCGGTTCGAATCCACATCTGGGTGGAGTTTCCATGTTCTCCACGTGTCCGCGTGGGTTTCCTCCGGGTTCTCCGGTTTCCTCTTACAGTCCAAAAACATGGATCAAGTCAATTGAATTCTCCAAATTGCCCCATATAAAGTGTGTGTGTGTGTGTGTGTGAGTGAGTGTGTGCCCAGTGATGGATTGGAGCCCTGTCCTGGGTCTATCTGCCCAGCGCCCGAAACGTTCTCCCCTGGATGGTCATGGGAGTGTGTGTGTATTGGTTAATTTATTAACCAATAAAACCAAATCGAACATGAGACATTGTCCCGCTGATTAATTACAGTTAAAATGTGATTGGTTAAATGCTTTAATAAGAAAATATGTGTCAGGAAAAAGCACAACCAGGGGAAACACTATGAAACACTAAGAAAAGTAGATAGACCATATAAAATTATTCACCTAATTTACATTAGGTTTGTCCTTTACATCATCAGCACAATTTTATTTTTCATTTTCCTTCACTGAGGCCACTCAGCTGTTAGTCCAGTCTTTTGTGACATCTACACTGAGCTATTGCAAATTACTTTTTGGCAGGTCTTCCTGTGAAATCTATTAAACCATTGCAACTAATTAAAAATTCTGCAGACAACAAGTCTTTATCAAAGTGCACTTACATCACTCTAATGCTGCAGTTTCTGCTGGCTTTTAGCAGCATTCCAAACCAAATTTAAATCACTAATGCCTGCCTATAAAGCTAAAAATGGACTTCATCCTACTCAACAGTGCTGAAATAAACCCAGCCCTCAGGGCATAAGGAAGATGTGTATCAAAGCTTTTTTTTTTTTTCTTTTCCATGGCATCCAAGTGGTGATATGAACTTCTGCTAGGAGTCAGAAAGACTGAATACAGTATGTCTCCGAAACAAAATTGCCAGCTCACCCTTTTTGCCCTGCACTTGAATTTATACTAACTGCACTTTTTAACTAGATGCACTACTGTGAACAAGAAGTTATCAGTATATGAAAATGTATGTTGCGACTGAGTAATGACTTGACAGGTACTTTATCCTGCTCAAAATAAAATAAAAAGTTTATGGCAACTTTCAGTCTATGTAAGGTTTAAAGCAAAGTGTGTATATATAAATATATCACAAAACTTGTTCATGAGAATATGGATAAGAAATGATAAAGAACAGGCACAGTGGCTTAGTGGTTAGCACCTCTCAGCGCTAGGGATTCCCGGTTCGAATCCCCATCTGGGTGGAGTTTCCATGTTCTCCCCGTGTCTGCGTGGGTTTCCTCCTGGTTCTCCGGTTTCCTCCCACAGTCCAAAAACATGGATCAAGTCAATTGAGTTCTCTAAATTGCCCCATATAGAGTGTGTCTGTGTGAGTGAGTGTGTGCCCAGCGATGGATTGGCGTCCTGTCCTGGGTCTATCTGCCCATCGCCCGAGATGTTCTCCCCTGGATGGGCATGGGGAACCCCGCCGCGACCCTAATAGAGAATAAGCGGGAGATAATGAATGAATGAATGAATGAATGATAAAGAACACCAGGTGAACAAAACATGCAATGGAACAGAACCTTGACAGCACAGTAAAACTTCAAGTTTAAAATGTCCATACAGTCCAAATTAAAGTCTGAGGGCAAATGTATGGAAAAATATGTAAAAGTGCATTGTACGAACTTATGTTATACAAAGAATGTATCTTGCTGTGTGGCAAGAGCACTATTCAGTATGCCAGCATTTCATCCAGTAATCAATTTTAATACCTTAAAATTTTATAATTTTAAAAGACTTATACATTTAATGTTTGCTTTATCTTTGCATCTAAGAATATATATTTATATATAGAATATAGAATATAATTTCTTATAATTCTGTATAAATCTGTAATTTTCAGTATATTACAATTATTTATTTGTTAATTTTCTAAGCCCCTTATCCTAATTAAGTTCAGTAGGTTCCTGCAACTAGCTGTAGCACTTAATTAGGCAAATAAAAAACACTAAACAGGGTGCAAGTTTCAGGACACCCAGCCAGATACAGATAGAAGCAAATTTGTATCTCTACTTTAATTGACTTGTATTTTAGAGAAAGCCTGAATTCTCCGACGAAAACCACTTAGTGACAGTAAGAACATGCAAATTTTATATAAACATACCACTGTTTCTTTATATGGAGGATCAAATACAGGAACTTCTTGCTAAGAGATGTGACTGCTGCCCACTTCTCCATTGTGCCACCTCATAAAAATAAGCAAAAGTACAATGATCTGACTTTATTAGGAGGACCAGTGACCCATAACAGATTAGTATGCCTGGTCTGGCTGACTCTGGTATCTCAGGAGATCTTTTCCTTATCACTGAGCAAAACGTCTCGGTTGCTTTGTTTTCCTTGTGGAACGTAGTCATCTGCTTGTCTGAGATTTTTGGTACTCGCGTTTATCTTTGGTTGCGTCATGACATTTGGCTGAAATATCACAAAATGTCAGCAGCCTGATGGTGCAAGAGGGAAGCAGGTGGCAGAATGCACTAAACTATAACACTTGCCGACACTAATCTATCACTGGGCATGCTTACTCACACAGACACGCAAACACAGTCTATTAAGAGTATCATTATCAATTTAGAGTATTCAATTTACATTTAACCCATATTTTTGGACTGTGGGAGGAAACCTGGATAACCCAGAGGAAACTCAGGTGGACACAGAGAGAACATGGAAACTCCACCCAGAGTAATATTTGAACCTTGAATTCACAGCGCTGAGAGGTGCACGTGCGAACTACTAAACCACGGTGCCACCCATTTTCCAATTATCCCTTAAACCTGTCTGTTCATGTCGTGTTTGTAAAAAAAAAGGTGTGGTTAGTTTATTTGACGGATTATACCTTTTTGTTTTTTGAATACTTACACTTTGTTACCTCTAGTTAAATTCATTCATTATCTCCCGCTTATCCTCTATTAGGGTCGCGGTGGGGTTCCCCATGCCCATACAGGGGAGAACATCTCGGGCGCTGGGCAGAGAGACCCAGGACAGGGCGCCAATCCATCCCTGGGCACACACTCACTCACACAGACACACTCTAAATGGGGCAATTTTGAGAATTCAATACACTTGATTAATGTTTTTGGACTGTGGGAGGAAACCGGAGAACCCGGAGGAAACCCACGCAGACACGGGGAGAACATGGAAACTCCACCCAGATGGGGATTCGAACCGGGAATCCCTAGCGCTGAGAGGCGAATGTGCTAACCACTAAGCCACCGTGCCGCCCCTCTAATTAAATGAATATTGAAAAGTTTATTGAGCTTTTAGTTCTTCATAAAAAACATGAATAATCTCTGCTAGTATGAATGCACTGCACATGAATTAGGTGAACTAGGCCAATTACAGATAAACATTTAATGAAAGGTTAAAAGTAAATTGTCATTTTTTTATTTATGGCAGATATTATGATGATCCTGATAGCAACATATGTGTCTCCAACCTACCAGTATGTGACTCCACATCTATTGCGGTGCAGCTGTTTTTTCATTGAGGTTTATTTAGTTTAGTAACTTGCAGCTCAAATAAATAATACATTTTATCACGTGTCACCTGATTTTGGGTACCCCATCATTTGCTTTTTGAATAATCAAAGTTGTGTCTATAACCTAGGATTTGTCTTGCAAGTGATTGACGCGTATAAGCATTATGTTGAAAATGCGACTTAACTAATCATGAACTTTACAAAGTCTTTCCATCCTGATTTTTAAAATACCTAATAAAGTGGTGCAAAAAAAATGTTGGGGCTTTATATATGTAATCCAAAATGTGCTTATTGCATTAAATAATGGATGAGACCTCAGTGTAAGTCGCACATTATACACACAATATAACGTGCTTTAAAAATGCTTTAATTACTTTCTTGTAATACTTACCTAAGACTTACTTTTTCAGCTTCCTGCAGTGGGTAAACATCATCAAACAATGTAATTACTTTTCTTTCACAAAGAAAAACTCAAAGACACAAAACTAAAGAAATTACCTTAAAGACAACACAGAAAATTTTCCACTGCTGGCATTTCCTTTGCTCGTCTTTCTAAAGAAAATCTATTTAGAAAGCATTTGATGACAGTAACAAGAACAGCTTTAGAATTGCAGGCCATTCCTTTAGAGGCCCCTTGTGAGACAAAGCACTTTAGCAGTTTTAAAATTAGTTTAATGCACATTAGAAGATAAAGAGAACTGAGAAAGTTGCAGTACAGAATACGAACCACAGAGCAGTAGATAAAGCTGATTTAACCTAAATATGCTAATGTAGTATGGTACCCTGACTATTTCTTAATTTGAGCTTTTAAAATCTGAAATAAAAACTCTGAAGAGTAAATCTTGTTCTTAAGGTATTATGAGTCCAAGCTAGGAAAAATTAAATGGCAATGGGGATAAGGTAATAGTTTGATGAACAAGGTAACTCATTGTTTCCACTATGCTGGTGAAATTTATATTTCAGCATAACAATTGGGCTTAAGTGGGTAGCGGCTTAGTTGTTGAATCCTCTAAATTGCCCCATATACATATGGTTGTGTGTGTGTGTGTGTGTGTGTGTGTCTAAGTGATTGTGTACCCACTGATATATATAGACAGGTTTCCTTAATAAATAGTGCAGGCATTTTCAGTCTTGGCCTGAGCAAATACCGGACAGGTTTCATTCAAGGTAAGGACTTGAACAGAGTAGCGATGAGTGACAACTCTCAGAAACCGCACTCTTTCAGAAGAGCAGTCATCTGCGAGATGAGAAAAATCACAATCCATAAATGAGGTTTTAAATTCAATGATAAGAAAAGGAGCTTAGTCCTTAGATCTTCTGTTAAAGAACCAATAAGAAAAGGAGAGACGAAGGTCAACACCCATCACCATAAAGCTGTCTTTTTTTTATTCTGCTTTCTTCTATCTGCAAATGAAGTCCTCTAAAATGTGGTGGTGTCAAAAGCAAGAAACTCAGAAAACATCATGGACACTTATTAACATAATATATAACTACATACGGGCGGCACGGTGGCTTAGTAGTTCGCACATTCGCCTCTCAGCGCTAGGGATTCCCGGTTCGAATCCCCATCTGGGTGGAGTTTCCATGTTCTCCCCGTGTCTGCGTGGGTTTCCTCTGGGTTCTCCGGTTTCCTCCCACAGTCTAAAAACATGGATCAAGTCAATTGAATTCTCAAAATTGCCCCATATAGAGTGTGTCTGTGTGAGTGAGTGTGTGCCCAGCGATAGATTGGCGCCCTGTCCTGGGTCTACCTGCCCAGCACCCGAGATGTTTTCCCCTGGATGAGCATGGGGAACCTCACCGCGACCCTAATAGAGGATAAAGCGGAAAATAATGAATAAATGAATAAATGAACGAATAACTACATACATGTGAATGCCTGTCTAAGGGCACAAATGTGGCATTTTATGCCATTGTCTTAACGTCCACTACCTAAACCTTTTGGGCGGTATTTTCGGTTCCCGGTTTCGATTCCCGGTTTGAATCCTCATCTGGGTGGAGTTTCCATGTTCTCCCTGTGTCCACGTGGGTTTCCTCCGGGTTCTCCGGTTTCCTCCCACAGTCCAAAAACATGGATCAAGTCAATCGAGTTCTCCAAATTGCCCCATATAGAGTGTGTCTGTTTGAATGAGTGTGTGCCCATTGGCTGCCTGTGCTGGGTGTATCTGCCCAGCGCCCGAAACGTTCTCCCCTGGATGGGCATGGGGAACCCCCCGCGACCCTAATATAGGATAAAGCGGAAGATAATGAATGAATGAATAAATAAATGAATGAACTTTAACCATTTTCTAATTAATGAAAAAAGTCATGTTATTTCACTTGCCATAATGTTAGAAGCATAGATATGAAGACATACATATAAGCAAATTTAGTTATATATGCAGTAGCATTATCATTAATGTTATCTGAAACTAATTATTATTATTTTATAGTTTTATACATTCTAAAATGCCATTGTAGTCTTGAAAAAACAGTTTGACTGGTAATGTGTTATTTTTTATAGCACTAAAATAATTTCAATCTACTGAGTTAATAAATAATACTTCAGACATACAATCCCCAAAAATCTTGGGATTCATATAAAATGCATCAGTCCAATTAAAACAGTCTGAGGGATTGTTTTTTAACATAATGAGGGCTGCATGTGAGTTTACATAATATTTCATATGCTTTCCAGTTAAGAACACTTGCTCTACTGCTGAAATGTGGCTGCTGCTAGAGATTTGAGTTTTACAATAAAAGCATTTACCACAACCACTGTGGCAGGAGTGGAATTTTACAAGACCGTATTATTACAGTACAACTTAAGTTCAGCTTGTTTTGTTGCCAATCATTAACAAAGCAGATTTATTAATGTATTGTAAAGTGCTGGGTGTTAGGATGTTTCCTAACATACCAACATCTGTTTGATTACCTTACATTTACCCGTATAAAATAAACAAATAAGCTACAATAATGTATGAGGTATATTTATGTAGATATCCTTGTTTTTATTTATAACGTGAGGCTGTGTGTGGACCTACATGAGTTTCCATAAGTGAGCGATTTCATAACAACTCAGAATCCCAATCTGACAGGCCTCACTACTCCCTCGAGGAATCTCATGAATAAAAATGAGCCCATTAGAGCATTTTAAAGTTGCCAATTTTGTGCACACATGATTTACTCATTAATATGCAAATGAGAGCGCATCTGATAGTAAATTGCATGGTGGTGAGTAATAGGAAAGCACTTTGGACGGAAAATGTTTTTACCATGTACGTTAGGTGTACTATGGGCGTGCCAGACAGAATTAATGTGAACTGGAGAAACATAATTGCCTCTAGGTGTGAATGTGTAAGTTGATATGCTTATACATTCACCCCAATATATATATATTTATATATATATATCTCATTTTAAAGTTTGCTTTACTTATTGTCCATTGTCCACTTACCATAAAAAGCATTGTCAATTACAGACATTTACATTCTGTGTAAGTGTGGTGAATAGATACTAGATCAAAAAGACGGTGTTCAAACACTTAAATGATGTCTTGGATAAGAAGAACTAGTGCAAATCCAAAATATAGAGCAGCCACTTTAACCAAGGTTCAATGCAGAAAGACAAAGGTAGAGAAAAGGGCATAGTTTAACACTAGTCTAGTGGTAATGCAGGAACCCAGCACTTAACGGCAACATAATTGACTCAGTACAATAAACCCATTGCAAGGAGGCCTATAAATAGGAAGGAGGAAACTCTAAATTAGGTAAAATGCATCCAGGTGCAAGTACTCAAGAGAGGAAGATTGTGATTTCCCAGAAAAAAGGAAATGAAGCCGGAGTATGAGAGAAAGCAGGTATATTTATATGTACTATACACATCATCCATATCTTTTTTTAGCAGTTCCATTTACTTTGTAGCTACTCACGTTTCACTTTTTTGAGCATATGCATACTATATTAGTCCGCTTTACTTTGTAATAAAAACTATTGTCATTTTAACAGTAGCTATATATCATTTACAACAAAGGTATTAATTAAAATGCACAAAATCAATTTGACTTACTTACTTAAGCCTCAGAATGCAAGATTAGCTACACAAGAATGCCAGGAGCATCATTTTAGTTTAAAAATGCAAAGTCAGATTTAATAGATTTTGTAATTTTGTAAATCCTTTATTATTGATTTGGTGAGTGTTCACACTGATGCATATGTTTATTCTTTGCTGGCCTGAGAACCAACTTTTCTGAGCACAGAGGCAAATGATGAAGGCTTTATCTTTACAAAGGTGTCTAATCCCAGAAAAAAAATTCTCAAATGTTTATCGTTGGTGCCTTAAGAGATTATTTGTGTTTCTCACTTATGACTTATTTGGAAATTAACTTTATATTTATATACATTTAGTCATTTAGCAGATGATTTTTTAGCAAACTTTTTATACTTTATACTGTATATGGTGTACTCTCCCTATTTCTTACAGTTTTTTAAAGTGATATATGCTTAAAATAATGATGCTGCAAGTCTAAGTTTTTAACTGTGTTATTAAAATAAATTAAAATGACCTGAGGACAGATGTAAGTTGTTTGTATATTACTGTGCCAGGTCTGTAACATTACATCAATAATTTAACCAAAAACTTAAATTAAATTATTGGCCAGATTTTCCACATCAATAGATTTTACATTTTACATGGTTTACATTTAGTGATGAAAATAGAATTTTTTTTACCTTGTCCCGAACTTTTTTAAACTTTTGGAATCCCAAAATGTTACAAACTTTATTGACTCCCTTTTTTTATGCCTGAGCTTGCCTCTACTAGTATATTGCCTACCACATTGGTTCATTTAAACTTACCTGAGTATTAATTTCACTTGTGTTTGTTAGGTATCATGCTTGTTATTGCTTTTACGTGTCACCTGTTTCAGACATCTAGCTGCCTTTTTCTCTTCTCAGTGGCCTTGATTTAGTTTTTGCCTTTCGATTGTTTAGTCTGTTGCAAATCTTGAATTTGTGGTTTTGTATGTTTCTGGCTGAAATCCCTTGCTCTGTTTTATGGCCTGCTTTTACCTACTGATTCTGGCTGATTGCTAGTTCAGATCGATTGAATGGTTTTGACCTCTGTCTACCTTAATATATCTGCTTTATCACCCACCTCTGTGTGCTCACTTGTAGTCCTCTTGACATCTCAACCAAAAATGAATCAGGACAAAAATCAATGTCAGGACATTGCTTAGGGTTATGCAAACAATACCACAGTGCACGTGCGCAGTAATCAAAGCTTAAGGCAGTCCAGTCCAACGTTTTTATTTATCAAAAGTTTTAATCTTTTAATATGAGTGTGCTTTAGAGTGGTGCTGCATAAATATTATACAGCATACTGTTGATTTTATGTGTACAGATTGTTAAAGAGAAGTGCAGATGCAGGGACATTGCCATATGTGCTTCAGCTCCTACAAACATGACACATTACCAGGCAGATCTACTATATGCAAGTCCAAACTGTCTGTGTTATGCAACTTGCACTTACACCTATTACTCTTTGGCTTTTAATGCACCATGAATTTACTTGGATTTTATTGTTTTTTATTATTTTATTTGATGTAATGTTTTATTGCTTATATTGTGTTCTTGTTTTTCACACTTTGTTTTAAGTTGAACACTGTACAGCACTTTGTTGCAGCCGTTAATGTTTTTAAAGTGCTTTATTAATAAAATTAAGCTAAGTTGATGTATTAGGACTCCCACAAATTTTATCCGATCATGACTATCGCCGGTGTGGAGCGGAAAGAAAAGATTAGCACATGCACTACCATTCAGTCAGAAGGGGCGACTCAACAGTAAGCTGTAGGTCGAGGACCATCTGCGCTCTCACCCCATTGACATAAGGGAAACTTACACTTTCACCACCACCACCACAGGACCTCTGTGGAGCACAAGGACTCCCCTCAGTACCGTCATGGTCGGCGCAGCAGCTTAAACCTGGATCAGTAAGCTCCCACTGATCTTTGTTTCTAGGGTGCCCAAATTCTCTAAGGTTAATGAGCCTCTGACATTTGTTCTGTCAAATACAGGTCATGTTTACATATGAGATATGATCTGCAGGAATGTAAGGTGTGCACATGCCCTGAAATAATTTATATTGCTTATTTTATATTTATTTGTTCATGCTGAAATAAAACTGAAACTTTTATTTTTCTCTTGTGGTTCAGATTTTCTGAGGTGTTACACTTTAGCCTAGTGTCAATACTTATTTAGAAAGCAGCATGGTGATGCAACTTACAGCAAGAACGTTAACTCCTAGTGGGGCAAACAGATCGCTTCTATTTGGAGTCTGCATGTCCTCCCTGTAACTTTGTAGGTTTTCTATGTGGTTTTGGTACCTACCATATCTAAAGACAGGCTAATGGGTATATTGTAAAATTGTTCTAGCTATTATGCGTGTATAAGTCAGTAAACTTAGTGTGCTGGGCCCAAGTCCAGATGAGAGTTTGTGTCAGAAAGATCTTTAAATAAGCGGATTTTCCTACTCTGGATACCCCTAACAGGAATAGCCGAAAGAAGACGAAGAGAATTATGCTTATTTAGCAATAAGCACTAACATAATGCATAAAATTTGATGTATTTATAATAACAATATGCCATTGGTGGCTTAGTGGTTAGCACATTCGCCTCTCAGCGCTAGGGATTCCCGGTTCGAATCCCCATCTGGGTGGAGTTTCCATGTTCTCCCCGTGTCTACGTGGGTTTCCTCCGGGTTCTCCGGTTTCCTCCCACAGTCCAAAAACATGGATCAAGTTAATTGAATTCTCAAAAATTGCCCCATATAGAGTGTGTCTGTGTGAGTGAGTGTGTGCCCAGCGATGGATTGGCGCCCTGTCCTGGGTCTATCTGCCCAGCGCCCGAGACGTTCTCCCCTGCCCCCCCCCCCCCCCCCCCCCCCCCCCCCCCCCCCCCCCCCCCCCCCCCCCCCCCCCCCCCCCCCCCCCCCCCCCCCCCCCCCCCCCCCCCCCCCCCCCCGCCATTGTTGTGAATTAGCTTTGTTTAAATAAAAAATAAATTAATCAATCATTATTTGTTAATATCCATGGCGGATTTTATGTATTCACAGTTCATTTATGGCCATTTGTTTTCACAAATTGTTTTACATCCAGACAGCGCAGTGACAACAATCCTGAATATGAGAACCACAGGCTTTTCTAATCAGATGAAAAAAAATCCATTATGTTTTAAAAAACAGATTTTGCTTCACTTGGTTATTAATTATTAACACTATACCAGTTTATTTTTGAGTTATTCTGATTCAAGTTAAGTTTTGGAGTGTGATGTTTAAATTTGGCTTTGCGGTTTATAATCTGTGAGTTTTAAAGTCTCATTCGTGACCCCACCTTCTCGCTCTTGACAAGTTTTGCATCCTCTCAGCATGTGTGCAATAAGCACAGGAGCATGGGAGAGTAGAGCTTGTGCTTTAATGACAGTAATAAATGGTATTTTAAAAAACCTAAACATGCTGATATATAAAAGCCAATTTTACAGTCATTCAAAGAAAACAATTTCTACAATTTCATTGTGTTTCAGTGGAAAATGCAATGCATGATCTACAAAATCTAAAGGTACTTGTCATTTTTATCTTATTTACATGAACAGCAGCAAAAATAGTAATAAAAAGTGATGAAATATTATTATTGTGGCACTTGTTAAAAGACTAAATGTGTGTGTATTACTGTTTTGAAAAATTCATAATAATTTCAGATTTATTTTAATCCACTTGGCCTATTATCATATCAGTCACACTCAGTCACACTCATTAACATCACCTGTTAACTACAGTAAAAACAGCTGCTGTCATGTTATATAAAGAAAAAACAAATCAAGATGTCATATTACTCCAGTGATATGTAAATGTGTTGGTTTGACATGTTCTGTTGTGCAACAGATCAATGTACTGTGTAAACTTTGTAGGAAGTCTATAAAAAAACAAAAGTAGCTACATATATATATATATATATATACACCTGCTTTTTCTTAAAAACCCTGAAGAAAAGCATGCAGTGGATTGGGCACAATAAATATGTACATGTAAAAATAATAATGTAAAAGCATAGTCAACAAACAATGTCACCAATTATGTGGGATTATTCAGTGTTATAAGTCTTGATACTCAAGGCTCAGTGCTTTGTGTGCAATCAAACTATTTAGCTAATTTCTATCCATTATTGAGAAAGTAATTATACAGTAAGTGAGTCAAAGCAGGAAAGACACTGAAATGTTTAGGACAGTGGTATTTAGAGTATTAAATAGAAATAAAAATAAAAGGCACTGGCCTAGAGTTTTTATGTTAACTGTGAAACAATGTCTTAAGACAGAATCCATTAACAGCACCCTTGCACGTATATGAGATGTGCCCTCACAGCTATCTATTTACTATTTAGATCCTCCTTACTCGTCCTGCCAGTCTGCTTTAGTCCAATGCACTAGAAAGGGCTAATCAGTGTTCTACAGCCCTCGATTACACAAACCATAGACCTTCAAGGGTCCTCAAGGTACATAAACTGCCAATCTAGGAAATAAAAACGACCAAGAAAAGCACATCTCTCGTTGGATCGATATAACAGGACTACTTTGATCCGCTCATCTTTCCACCTTGCTCACAAGAGGCTTCTTAAAGATCTGCTTCCAGGAGACAAAACTGTTTTGACGTCACGTCGACACGGTTCCAGCGTCCACGTTCATTATCCGAGTCGGTGCGCTCACATACTCTCATCAATTCACCTCTCATGGGAAGCCTCCAAGAATCCTTTCGTCTTCGCAGTGCATCGACTGATGCGCTGCACTCACGGCGTTATACTTCCCCATGCGCTCACATATTTTTCTGTTTGAATGTTATCTCTTAATTACTTTTCCCCCGGCAGGGTGATGGAGTTGGCTCTGCCCTATCAGGCATGCTGTCATTTCGGCAATGAAATTACATTTTACTTGTAAACCGTGCACTGAATTGAAACATCTCCAAATATTATCTATATCACTACTTACTCCCATTAGTACATCTTTGCTGTTTTTCACAAAAAAAGTCACATCCACCAAAAGTGATGTCTTTTGTTAATTGTTACTCCTGCTTTTTAGGTCTGTAGTATAAGGTCTGTAGCTTACTTGGGCAAACATGTTGGGTCACTAAATGTTCAACATTTACATCTATTTACATAACATTGGTGACAAATAAGGTTTTCATGACTTTTGGTAATAATTATCAGCCACGGTTCACCGCTTTATGCCAAAATTGCAAAAAAAAAAATGAAGGCTTTTGGATGGTTTGAAAATTTAGAGGTTCTTTAGGAGAGGAGATTACAGTAACTACTGCAAATAATTGATCAGGTAACAAGATTATCTACTCTTTTAATTGCATGAATGCTTAATGTTGTAAATTTAATGATTGTATACAAGATGCACATTGTCTGCTGCTGGTCATCCTCAATGTGGTGGTGGGGATTATAAGGATATTGAATATAATTGTAACTTAATATCCGTGGCTAGAAGCTCTTTTTCCTCCAGCTATGTGGTTTCTACCAGTGGTGTACGCAGTTCAATGGTGGTGATTACTCCACCTATGGATGCATCTAAAGCCAATAATTTGTCCCAGGGACATTATTATGAATATGTGGGGTTTGTTTGAAAAGGCACTTAAGTATTTCCTGCATGTATTTTACTCCCCACAGCATCCGTAAATGGTACCCATGCTGGCTATCACGGAATCCAAGGTCCATGCTCCCTACTGGCATGAGTGCTGCTATTGTCATTTTATATCGCTTTTAATATAAAAATGATAAACCACACACTTGAACAGGTGTTCTCTTCTTCTTCGTTATTATAAATTGTATTAATTACTATTTATCTCTTGAGCTTTTCTGTCTCATATGGCTAAATCTAGTAATGCCCATATTTACCACCATGTGATTTGCGTTATAGGTATGTCAAAAATATTTTACGCTGACTTGAATAACATCCAGTCAGTGTTGCTCCTACAGTGGGCCACAATATAAAATTATTTACCATATACAGGCAGGATGTTGAGGATGTTAATTAATGTAAGACTCATTACCCTGACAGTCTTTGTCTATAATATGATTTATATGAACACACCAGAAATATTTTTCATTCTTGCTGTGCCAAAGAAAGTTTCCTCAGTGCAAAAGAGAGGAAAAGATATATGACAGCTTTCAGTGCTACACTTCACTCTATATGTCTTTGGTATCTGCCAGCAGTACATTTGATCCCCTATGTGTGTTTGTCTGTGTGGGTGTATAGATCATCCTGAAAAAAATTTCCCAAGTCTTCATAAGCATAGCATTCGGTAAAGTTCAATTCAGTACAACAACATTTTTTTAGCTCACAATACCATGGTGCATTATACCAGTATAACCAGACCAATGTGGGTTCTCTATAAAACTATAAGGCATGTATAAGTCTAAAATAATAGATCAAGTATAAAGGTTTAAATCTATATTGTGCAAGATTGATGTGAAAGGTGACCCACTGCGTAAGCTCTAGTGTACAACCAGAATTAGTTTCTTAACATACCATAACATAAAACCAACTCATCTTACATTATATGATGTAACAATGTTGAGTGTTTTAGCACAGTGGGCTAAAACTGTTATGTAAATTTCTAATTCAAAGAGGGACAAACCAAACGAATAAGTATAATAATGTTTAATCAAACAGCACAAGAGGTACGAGTCAATGAACTATAGCTATGTCCCAACAAAGTCATCAGTTTGGTTATACAAGGCTAAACTGTTTGTCCATCAGTTGACCATCACAATTGACTGGAAACCAGTTCCAAATTTATCAACATTTCTTCACCCTATAAATAATATCTATTTTTTTTCTTTTTTCAATTATTGACAATGTAAAGTTTCTTTTAAAGACAAAATTGTGAGGTCAGGCACAAATGATCCACCATATAAATCACATTTTATCCTAAAGGTGTTTTGATGGGTTTAAGTTAGGGCTCTGTTCAGGCTAATACAATCCCTTTGTAATAGTTTCTCAGTCCTAGTTTTAAAGCTCTGCCCTTTTACACTTTTTCAGTATTTCCTCTTTTCCAACACACTTGATCCAACTCATAGCAGCCCATTATTGAGTTAAAGTGGGAGTATTAAAGCAGGAAAACAATATAAGTGGCAGGGCAGTAGGGCACCAGGAGTAGGATTTAGAAACACCATAGCAATCTATTTCTTCTCAGTGCAGACTAGAAAATAAAGGAAAGGATTTTCTCCAATTTGTTGCAATAATGGGGCAGCATTGTACTAAGAGGGTAGCGCTTTTACCAGCAAGAAAATCCTAGAATGAGTCAGGAAGAGTCGAGGCATTAGAGTAAAATTTTTGAGTTTACATGTACTTACTTTGTGTAGGTGTTCTCTGGTTTTCCTTTATAGACCACAGAGCTCAGTTCTTGGTTACTAGGAGGAACTAAATTGCCAAGGGTATGAGTAAATGTTTTTGAATCCAACACACCATGCTGCTTTGAAATCTGATTTGTCAAATATTATATATTCCTGTACATCAAAGAGTAAAATTAGCTATAAGTAAACACTAATTCTTAACTTTTTCAAGAAGTTAAGTTTTATAAAAAAGCTTTCTAGGCCATTTCGTAGACCTTCATTTCTAAAAGAGACCTGACAGAGCTCACCAGAGAGTCTGTTAGGCAATGATAAGGCAGAGAACATTAAAGAGTAAAAAAATTAAACAAAAAAATAGCCTTTTCGCCATCCTCCATCCTTCACATCCTAAAAATAATAAAGCAATATTATTATTAGAAAGTAGCAGCTGCTGATAATGGCACTTATATAGATTTTTTTTATTTTATTATTTTTTTTTTTTTAACCTCACGTTTCTGGTAGTTGGAAGAGTGTGGAATTATTGCTGACAGAGTGAATTTATTTTCCACTACACTTATAAATCTGTGCTGTTTCATTTCCCTTTCGCATGCTGGAGGCATATTGGTTCAGACACTGAATCAACGGGAGATCAGAAGATGGAGTTGGAGCCACACTTTCAGGTTTTTTTTCGCCGAAAATGGGCTGCACTGATAAAAACCGGATTATCTGATAAATGCCCAACCTGTTCAAGTGTATGTTTTATCATTGCTGGGTGGGTGGTTGGCTAGGTGTAGTGAGGGGCAGAATAAAGGAGGATGTTTAAGGAGAGATGAAAAAAAGTAGATTGGCTTTAAAACTGAAATGAGAATTTCAATAAATATCAAATGCCACTTCAGAATCTTGAAACTTCTTCTTTGAAAATACTATGTAAAGTCTGGTTAATGGTCTTATTACTGACATCTTATGTTACATAATCTTTGGGTGAGAAGCTTAAATCAATCTGACCATTCTTTGTTAACCTCTCTCATCAACAAAGTGCTTTTGATTGCAGAACTACCACTGTTTGTTTTTTTTTTTCTTCCCTTCCTCTTTATAAGTGTAGTTGTAGTTTTAGTAGTATTAGTATTATATATATATATATATATATATATATATATATATATATATATATATATATATATGAACATCAAATTCATTGCCCAGCGATAGATTGGCGCCCTGTCCTGGTTGTATCTGCCCAGCGCCTGAAACCATCTTCCCTGGATGAGCATGGGGCGACCCTAATATAGGATAAAGCGGAAGATAATGAATGAATGAATGAATGAATGAATGAATGAATGAACATCAAATTCATATCAAATATTTATGTTTGGAAGCACATATGTTATATATGCAGCTACAAATACTATACCCTTTGCTGCATTGTCAATGTATATTGTCAATGTTTTGTATAGATAAAGATGTTGCTATTGAGACTGCTAAAACAAAATGTGAATTAATGCTGCTGGAAAAAAAAATCTGTGTAGGCCACACACACGCACACACACACACACACACACACACACACACACACACACACACACACACACACACGTACATCCACACACAAAGCCCTCAAATAATCATCCCCATTCTGTTTCTGCATAGAAGCTGTGACTCACAAAAACACAACCAAACAAGTAAATTTGAAAAGGTCAGGAGTAAAAGTTCATTGTTTAGTCGCATAAAGGGCATTTTGTTGCAGCGATTGCTCTTTTCTTTAAGTACTACAATGAAAGCGGCAGGATAATTGCCCACATAACACACTGAATATACACTGTGGGGTTTCAGAAAGCCACAAAGAATATGTAGAGATGCATTTAAAAGAGCTCAGTGACATTTAATCAAGGTAAAATCTGGAATTTTTTTCTCATCATGTGGTGCTTTGTTGAGCTGAGAAGGCTTTTGTTTATTAGAGAAGCAGAAAGCAATGCTGCTTGGAGCTTTATCTTCTGTTAGACTCCCAAAGGAACCATGTATGAAATTGAGGTGGGTCAACATATTAGAATTAGAAAACGACCTAGTAACAATGAAAAGAACAAATAAATATTATTGGATTACTGATAATACAGTAATTGCATCAAAAAAGGAAAGAGAAAACAAAATTAAAATGGATAAAGATATTTCAAAGTAACTGAATTGTGAATACAAAAGAGCAGCAAGAAGGGATAATAACACCATCTATTTTGACACCAAAGATGAAAACAAATGTCCAAAAATAAAGATTTTCTAAGATCAAAAATACAATTTTAAATAAGTTATTCTAGGTGATGTCAATGATTTTTTTTTTATAATTGACAAAACAATGTTAAATATCAGCATAACCAATGCACCAACTACAGAATGATGACTTCATTGGTCTATAATAGAAAATCTATCTGCAAGAAGAGCTGGATGTCTGGGGTGAATGTGCAAAACATGTAAACTTGGTAAAGTCCTCTTATTTTATGTTTAAATAATTAAATGCATCAGCCAATGTAGTTCTACACTTCTTTGGCATTTTTTAAAATAAATCTATTTATATGTGGTTGCTCAATAAGAGCAAGCATCTCAGCAGCAGCCATGTTATATCATTTTATATGATGTAAATAAAAGAGTTTGTGACATCTTGGGTTGAGTTGCAGTCAAACAATTCAAGTCAAACAAGCAGGTCTCAACTCTGAGCACAACATGCATACTGTTCAAGTATTAAGAAGTACAAAAGATCTATAAATGAAAAGATGGATTTTTTTTTTCTGGCAGACATTTAATTACACAAGAAATTTTCCATTAGTTCATATTATTAGAATTGATTGTGAAACACAAGAAAATCAAACCTAATCTTACTGTTCATTAGTAACTCTTATTTATTTAATCTTTTATGTTGTGCAGGGTAATAAGGGTCAACAACAAGAAGTTTGGTTAATTGTACAATGTTTTTTGAAGCTAAAATCACTCTCGTATATCCAGAATCTTAATAAACATAAACATGTGAAACAAGCATTTTGCATTGAGCATGTGGTATGTTGTAATATCTCTTTTTTAAAGTGGGCCCCAGAATTATTTCAACTGTCAGGTGTATTTGCTTGTTTACTAGACACTGAGATGCCACACACTTTACTAATCTAAAAAAAGTAACACGCAATATGAAATTGACAAGTATATTGGTCACTTCTTATACAGTAATATTAACTGATACATAAGCTATTCTTTCTGAACAGTAATACACACCACTTTTGCAAGCTGTATATGGGCAATGTTCACATCATTTTATTGTTTTTATTGTACATGTTTAAACAGAGGCTACACTTTCTCACTTGACTGACAGATAGAGGTAACACATAATGGTATTTGTGGATGTGTGCAATTCGTTTCCGTCAATCCGAAAAATATGTTTTTTTAAATATTGGGTCATTCACAATGAAGGAAGTTTGGCCAGTATAACTGTTAGTAACAAAAAATAAACCTGCTCCATATGTATGTAAATTCTGTTGAGAGGTGTGTGGTCTTGAGACCCGTCAAATCTAATGAAAGATGTGTAGCGTGTATACCTGTCATATGAAGTCCTGTTTTTATCCTCTAAAAGCATACAATATGTATTCAGGTCCGTAACCTTAACTTAATTTTTTTTTAATGCTCTAAAAATAAATATATTTTCCTACTTATTGACGTTTCCTACTCTTTGTTTTAATGTCAAACAGTGCAGAACTTTCCATCTTTACAATCATAGACTTTTTATGGATGTCTGCAGGCAAAAATCAAAGATGAGCTAAAAAAAAAACAAAGGAGCAGTACTGCTTTTTCTTAACAGCAAGCTGTCACATTGCGGTATGCTGACACATACTGCTAGCCCCACTAGAATGTCAAAATATGAGATGAAACAAGTGTTATATTTTGATTTGCAATAAATAATGACTGACCTTAAAATAAAATCTTGTCTGAGGAAAGTTCAGAACCTATGGGTTTGTCAGTACACAATGTGTATTATAAAAGTCTGAGTATAAGAAAAATTGTAGATCCCAATACAGGGCTATGAATGACCATTATATTAGTAACACCTTTTCAGGAAGTGTACCTGTATAAGCATCAAACACATAGCTTAGAAGTTAAGGATCAAATCAGTTTTATTATGATTACATAATAGAAAATTAAGCAATCAGAGCAAATCTGAATAAGGCATAGTATCTGGTGCTAAATTAGCTAAATTGGCTATTTAAAACTGCGAACTTTTCTTATAAACAGTCAAGAGTATACCAACAATGGTTTGACTGAGGACAAATATTAATCGGCAAGCAACACGAGCCTTCTTGTTAATTGCAAACTGTTACATTACTTTGTTAGAGGTCAAGTAAAAGTGTAGGAAATATTTTTTGGGAGTCCCCTGATGACTGTGGATGGATATTTGAGCAGTAGAGTTTACCTGGCAACTATTTACTCTATCAACAAAGAAGTTTGATCTGCATTCAATAATTAATAATGAACAAACCTGGTTTAAACTAAGTACCTAAAATCTTAACACAACACTGATGTATTGTGGCAAAGAATGTGGATGGATTATACATTTCTTCTGGTTTTCATCTATAATTGCATATATATATATATATATATATATATATATATTTTTTTTCCTCCACATTTAACCCGTCCGTGCACTAAGTGAAGTAAGCACACGTGCCCAAAATGGTGGGTAGCCTCATATACAGCACCCAGAGAGTAATTTGGGCTAGATACCTTGCCCAAGGGCACTTAAGCCATAGCACTTTGGTTGGACTGGGGATCAAACCTGGGACCTTTAGGTTGCAAGGATGGTTCCTTAACCACAAACCTATGACTCCCCTACCAGTTTATTGCTGTTGTAAAGAACACCTAGGTTGCACAGCATAATACAGATGAGGCATAATTGCAAATAATAACTTTTTTAAAAATTAAAAGTACTACAAATTCATATATAAGGTTTTAGGTGTGGCAATATGTTTGAGCATAATCACCAAAACCAAATTTTAAGTAGTTTTGCACACCGTAACAAAATTATAATATTTTTAATGAAAGGATAAAAGGTTTCTCTTTTTTAAGAAAATGTAACTGATAGTTGTGACGAGACCTAGGATACTGTGAAAGACCCAAACACATTAGAAAGAAACACAAAATACAAATATAGTTTTAAAGTTGTATTTTCTATCAAAAAAACATAACAAAAGCAATGTAAATTATCTCAGGGCATGTAAACATCTTAAAAATTATGCATGGGTCTAGACGATACATCAAATGCACATATGATGTGTTATGTAATGGCGCCTTCACATCTTTGAAAGACAGAGTCCCAGGTTGGAGATGATATGAAACAGTCTTTAAAGCAGAAATCACCGGGAAAACCAAACAATGCTACATACAGGGCGGCACGGTGGCTTAGTGGTTAGCACCTTCGCCTCTCAGCACTAGGGATTCTCGGTTCGAATCCCCATCTGGGTGGAGTTTCCATGTTCTCCCCGTGTCTGCGTGGGTTTCCTCCGGGTTCTCCGGTTTCCTCCCACAGTCCAAAAACATGGATCAAGTCAATTGATTTCTCAAAATTGCCCCATATAGAGCGTGTTTGTGTGAGTGTGTGCCCAGCGATGGATTGGCGCCCTGTCCTGGGTCTATTTGCCCAGCGCCCGAGACGTTCTCCCCTGGATGGGCATGGGGAACCCCACCGCGACCCTAATAGAGGATAAAGCGGGAGATAATGAATGAATGAATGAATGCTACATACACAAAATAAACAAGATGTAATACATTCATTCATTCATTCATTCATTTCCCGCTTTATCCTCTATTAGGGTCGCAGTGGGGTTCCCTATACCCATCCAGGGGAGAATGTCTCGGGCGCTGGGCAGATAGACCGAGGACAGGGCGCCAATCCATCACTGGGCACACACTCACTCACACAGACACACTCTATATGGGGCAATTTTGAGAATTCAATTGACTTGATCTATGTTTTTGGACTGTGGGAGAAAAACCGGAGAACCCGGAGGAAACCCACACAGACACGGGGAGAACATGGAAAGTCCACCCAGATGGGGATTTGAACCGGGAATCCCTAGCGCTGAGAGGCGAACATGCTAACCACTAAGCCACCGTGCTGCTCTCAATATGTAATGCATACAAACAAAAATGTTCTGACATCCAACTCAAGGAAAGGTATTTAAACCTACTTTGGGAAACGACGTGATGGAAAGAACACAACTGAAACCAATTAAAACGCAATTACCAGTCATTGAAACTAATTAAACAATGAACACACAGCTGAACCGAAGGCAACAGGCTAATTTAGGGAAAAGAATAAATAACACAGAAACACAGGGAACACAGAGTCCAGAAGGAGGATCTAAGATAAATTCATGACATAACGTAAAAAAAACAAAATTGTATATATATATATATATATATATATATATATATATATATATATATATATATATATATATATTTATAATCGGTTATCCATACGAAAACAATGGTGACCAAACAGCTGCGAGGTGGATCATAGTACACTATTATGTGAGTGTAATATTTAACAATTTTTAACCTGTATTGAAAGCATCGTGCTTTTTGAATTCGTTTAACAACCAATTGCTCTGTACCTCACCTTGACCTTTCAAAAGGCGTGAGGACCACAGAGTTGCAAATTAAACAGTGCTTCGTTCTTGCCATTGACAGAAGTGTATTGATCTGGTTGGAATGATAAGGTCAGACTGCAGCCGGTCAAGAAAGTCCTTGGCTGAAGTTTGAATGGAAGTTTGGGACCTTGTTTGAATACCTTGTACTTTAATAAATGATGTCCCTGGTTTATTAAAGTCGTTTTATGTTCGTCAGAAGTTTTAAAAAAGTATATAATGTGTTCAGGTTTGAAACATAGATGGAAGGAAATTGGATTTGCAGGATTTTTTTCATCAAATCAAATTCTGGGCGAAAGCTAAATCTAAGAGGAAATTTAAAAATGAAGTGAGAGAATGTATATTACATTAATTTCTTAGTAGATATATTTCTGATATATTGGTAACAACCCAAGTAAAAGACACATAGAGAAAAACTCAAAACAAAATGTCCCTAATTTATGTGTAATGAAAAATTAAAACATAAAGAAAATGAGGTGCAAAAACCATGGAAAGCCCAAAAACATAATATAGCCAGTTAAGTCATAATTTACGATTTATAAAAAGCTTTCTTGTTACCAAGGTGTCACAAAAGAAGCATCATGTAAAGGGTAAAAGCATGGAGTGCTCTTGACACTTAAATAATTTGTTGAAAAACATCTGGTGAAAATTTTACATAGTAGACCCATCATAAATGCATTTACCTAGAAATATGTTGATGCACTCAATACTTATTTTTCATGCTATAAACTATATATCTACAATGAATGGCTGTTCAACATCAGTGCCGGACCTGTCTGTTTTGACTGAAAAAGCACACAAACCACTTAACAATTAATATAAAAAAAAATTATAGACATATTATATTGTTATAGTTTTGTTTTTGTATCACATTTCCTGCTTATGAACGTAGGGTCAGAGAATGGCTAATCATCATACATCATTTTTGAAGCAGAGGTTTAAGCTCCTTTTTTAAATAAAAACTTGGTATAGCATAAGCATAAGAACACGAAAATCTTCCAACCTTCTGATCAATATTTTAATGGTATCTATTAAGCTAAAAATGCCCTAATGCCAGTGGGTTAATTACTGCTCACCCACAAGCTCATACAGGTCAAATGATCAGAAGTTCACAGACATTTTATCATAATGTCCTTTTTTTCAGGCTTATTGATTTTGACCCAAATTATACTACATTAAGTATGCGTGCAAGGACAGGGCAGATCTATGCTTTTAGTGCAGGATGCATTTTTCACTTTTTTTTTTTTTGAAGTGTTAGCTACTTCCCTCAATGAATTACTGCATATATAAATATTTCAATGTTGTTTGAAGATAAATTGTATAGATACCAAATGACCTTTTTGGTTTCTACACTTGCCATGTTAGTGTACTGGACACAGAAGTTAATAAAGATATATTTCCAAAGTTCCATTTTTTGTTATGCCCATGTATGATTAAGTTTCCCTACATTTGTAAGTAGTGAGTATTCTGCAAAGGTCAAACCCAGAGGACATTGCAAACCATTAAAAGAAAAGAGTTCAAATACTGCCAGTCCATTTTCTACAGCTATAAATATAAAAAAGACAAAAACATGTTGGCCATTGATGCCTGGAACTGTGATTTTAACGACCACTCGGAAATATTTTGGTAATGCCTGACAGGCCCTGAATCTGACACAACCCCATAGTAAACCATTTCCGTTTGGTATATGAGTTTTCAGCTGGTTTATTGGCTGAGAAGCTCATGTTTAATTCATAATGTGGTGCTCTGAAAGGATAGGACTTTACACAGTGGGACTTGAGTAACGAGCGCAAGTGTGTATGTGTGTGTCCTTGTGGTGTAAGGGTACAGCAAGGACACACACCATTACGACGAAGCAGGTTGTCATAATCTGTAGTGGCACTGCTGTGACAATCCACCAGCCGCCAAGAAGAATGAAGCCACAAAGTCCTTGACTTGCAGACAGCAAGAAAGTGAGGGAGAGAGAATATGACACTAATAATCCACAATGCCAGAAGCTATATGACACTGAGATGGAAGACCACGGGGAGTTTTTAGAATCAGAGAGAATATGTTCTCGATAGATAAAACTGTGTGTACATGCAATTCTCACCTTCTGAGCTCAAACTGCCTGAACAGCCTGTGCCCCAGTGCAAAAAGTCAAATCTGTTAGAATGCAGGAATTTCACTGGCCTGTACAGAACACTGACCTCGGTACCTGTAAATACCTATAGGATGAATTGAAACATGAAATGCAGACCAGTCCTTTGAATCCGAATTCAGTGGCTGACCTCATCATGCCTCCTTTGACTCAAATAACAGACTCATTTAAAAAATATATATACTTTACATTAGTAGGTTTAATGAGAATACTAATTACACATTTCAAGGACTTTACTAATAATGGGTATGATGTATTGCATTGGTTTAGTTTAAAATAATTTACAGTTAAAGAGTAACCTAAGCATTGCTTCAAAATCCTCTCTAAATTTCCAGAAAAAAAACAAAACAGCATGCAGCAACACATTTTAATGATCTGGTAAAAAAAAAAAAAAAAAAAAAAAAAAAAAAAAAACGTTTTTTATGTATGTTGCAGTCTTAATAAATGAGTAAATGTACAAATGTCCCTAATATGTTGCTTAATCGATGTATGTTCTTATGTTATTATTTAGTGAAAGCAGGTTTATGCAAAAAAATTAGAAGAAGGAACATACCAAAGTTAGTAAACCATGGAGTTTGGGATGTAATTTGTTAAAGCAGTGATTGTACAGGATGTTCATTATGTTCATTCATTCATTATCTCCCGCTTTATCCTCTATTAGGGTCGCGGTGGGGTTCCCCATGCCCATCCAGGGGAGAACATCTCGGGCGCTGGGCAGATAGACCCAGGACAGGGCGCCAATCCATCGCTGGGCACACACTCACTCACACAGACACACTCTAAACGGGGCAATTTTTGAGAATTCAATTAACTTGATCCATGTTTTTGGACAGTGGGAGGAAACCGGAGAACCCGGAGGAAACCCACGCAGACACGGGGAGAACATGGAAACTCCACCCAGATGGGGATTCGAACCAGGAATCCCTAGCGCTGAGAGGCGAACGTGCTAACCACTAAGCCACCGTGCCACAGGATTATGTGTTACACCAAAATCATGTTGAAAAATAAATATAAAAAACATCTTAACCTGTATTAAAAAAAATAGCAGAGCAGTCTTCATCACATGCAATACAAAGCTGCAGCATACATTTGGCCACTTGCAAGACAGGCATAAGCTTGAAATTATGCTCACTGCAAACTTAGATGATTTGCTGAGTAGCTAATCAATATGTCAGCTTTCTTGCACAGATGCAGCAACTGCTTTCCAAAGCCCTATCCAATTTTCCCTTGATAACTCCAAATCAAGGCTGCAGTCCTGGAATTTGTCCAGATTTTTAAACATATGTTTAATTTCCCTTCAAACTTAAGCTGTGTATATCACTCCTGGCTTTATTACATCCGTGCTAATGGATTGAGATAAGATAGCGCCCTTGGTGAACGTGGGAAAATTCACAAATGTGGCCTCGACTGTGTCTTATTGATTTTTGTTTACTCTAGGGGACGGGGGGAAACATTGTGCTATGTACATAGCAATCAAAAGTGTAGCATCAGGACATTCTCAACAAAACTTTTCTAGCAGAATTTTCATTAATTCTCAGCGTGTGTGTATAACCAAACTTAAAATGCTGAAGAATCTTTAAAGTATGTTAAAAGGATTAAAGCAGACTCTGACCCTTGGCCTCACCTTGACCTCTATGGAGGTAATTACAAATACAAATTTGTGTTACAAGTATTTACTGTAGATTTCTACTTCTGAATGTGTCAGATGGCACAACAATCCGAAAATAAATATCTTAGCTTTTGAATTACTCACAAAAAAGTCTTTATTTACTTTGATAATCAACAGCTAAGAAATGCTAGTGGTGGAATTGTCATTACCATTTGCTCACCATTAGAATCATAGCTACTGCCAATGAAGTCATAGTCTGGGGAAAGTAGAGCAACTCAGGCACTGCTAAATGATTTACACCATGATAGTTTCTGAACAGCTGCAGCAGCTCTGAATTTTATTCAACTGCATGTTTAATATATGAAGTAGGAGTTAAAAATATTCACATCTGTCAATTATTGAATGCTTTCATCACTTCCTTCATCAGACAGTAAATGTCCATATTTCTTCTACTCTCCATTTTGTTTATTATCGTTTATATGATATGGTTTTCATGATGCTCTACTAGGATATAAAAATTCTTTGTATTAGCTTCTACCAGAGATGATATTTATTTTGTTTTTATTTTATATATTTTTTTTTTAATCACTGATTTGATGTTTTTAATGTTGTAGATGGTACAGTTGCCACACACATTCTTTAAAAACAGAATAATCAAAATAAATAAAAAAACATTTATTGGATTATGCAAAATAATTTCATTTGTAACCACTTAAAAAAAGTTTTTATTTTTGTATCACAGTGCTTTAAAAAGTTTAATACTATTTACTATTATAATTCCATTGTATGTAATGGTGTAGTAATTCATTCATTCATTAATTCATTATCTTCCCCATGCCCATCCAGGGGAGAACGTCTCGGGCGCTGGGCAGATACACTCTATCACAATATATACAATCTATCGCTAGGCACACACTCACTCACACAGATGAACACACTCTATAAGGGGCAATTTGGAGAACTCAATTGACTTGATCCATGTTTTTGGACTGTGGGAGGAAATCGGAGAACCCGGAGGAAACCCTTGCAGACACGGGGAGAACATGGAAACTCCACCCAAATTGGGATTTGAACCGGGAATCCCTAGTGTAGCCCTGGTGTAGTTAGGACTCACATTTTCTTATCAAATGTATTTAATAAATAAAACTTTTATAAATTTCTGCTATAGTGACTGCTGACCTGCAGTATGATACATGTAGGCTTTATGTAATTGTTAAATATCCAGTTTAGATTATTTACCCCCCCAAGGATTTAACTGACATGTCTTTATGAAACTACATGGCTATTAAAAACGATCTACTGGGAAATAATAGGGAATTTGCAAAGTCATTGGTTTAAGAAGACCTTTGACCTGAGCTCCACATCAGAAAAACGTATTATGATACATTCATACCTGGTTACACACTACCCTCTAGTGTCTGACATTGAAGCTGCACCCTTGTAAAATTGTTAGGCATTTATCGGATGTAGCAGTTGCTATTAACCTATTAATTATTACTTACTGTGTACTAATTAGCGTAATGTTTTGATTGTTGTACATTGTAACACCTTGGGTGGTGATAAATAGGGGTTGTGTATGACTAATTGACCAGTGTGTGTGTGTGTGTGTGTGTGTGTGTGTGTGTGTGTGTGTGTGTGTGTGTGTGTGTGTGTGTGTCAGTGTCAGTGTAGCTCAAGATATCTTCAGAATTCACAGATTTTCTTTGCTTGACTCACAGGAACTCTGGTTGCCATGCTTGACAAGAGGAAGCACAAGCTCCGAAGCTGTCTGTCAAATTTATGGCAGTCCAAACTTTCACAGCTTAACTGATGGAACGTGTGTGTGTGTGTGTGTGTGTGTGTGTGTGTGTGTGTGTGTGAGTGTGTGTGTGCATATTTGTGTGGGTGTGTGAGAAAGAGAGAGAGAGAGAGAAACAGAGAAAGGGCAACTGAACAAGAAAAAAAATAGAGACATAAGTTTGCAAGATGAATGCGTACACCTAAACTACAAGCATAAACGATAATTGTATAATTTTCTAAACAAATCTACACACTCCGGTTTTGGAAAATGTGTGTCCTATTTCAGACAATGTGTTTTCACAGTCTGATTAGGTGATCTGTTTCTTTTGATGATTGGTTGATAGTGCCCATATTCAAGTTGCCTTTCAAACAAAGCAGTTTTAGCAACAGACTCCAAAAGCAGTTTTAGATGTAATTATGTGTAATGTTTATCATGTTTGTCAGTGCAGAAACCCATGAAAAATTGAATATGTATTTTTTTTTTTAAATGTATAGCTACATGCTTGAACTGGAGTTCCTGAAGGAAACTCACACAGGCAAAGGAATTCCACACAAAAAATAAATATTTACATCAGCTGGGAATTAACCAGGGCCTTCTTGGTGTCAGGTAAAAGCACTATCATGTCACCCATTAAACTAAAATCATTCGAATATATTTTAAATTTTCTATATATATATCTATATCTATATTCTACACACAAGTAAGTCACAGCTGTAACATCACAGACCAAGAGGGGGGTCACGAAAGGATGGGCTTCTAAAACTGGATTTTTGTGGTCTTTCTGAATAACTAGGTTCTTTTTCTGTATATTACAGGCCAGACTTGCTTTAGATTTACCACAGAACTGCACATGAACACTGAAACAGCTGTTTCCTGCCACATGGTAATCGATTATTCGATTATTTAAGTGCCATAACATGTATTCCTAATTATAAATTATTAGTGAACTATATTATTTCTATTGTAGAGGTACTTGTAGAGACAAATGCTGCCATTAATTTGACTTCAGAAACTCTAAGTGTGCAATAGCAGGACTCATTGTTTGCAATTTACAGTGTGACTTTATTGACCTACCGTGCAAGTGCTTGACTGGTCTGCCTTCAGTCTAGATCTGTCTCCTTAAATGTCAGTCACATGAAGAGAAGAATTAGACGAGTGAGGATTAAAAGCTTAAATTTTGAATACAGCAACAACAGGCAAAAGTTTCCACTTAAAAGCCTTAATAATTAAATTTAAATTCCTGTAAACAATTAAAAAGCGTCTTGGGCATCAGTTTCAAAAGATGTTTTTAATTGACAAATAAATTAAGTTAATTAAAGACATTGAAAATATTTTTGTTCCTTTTTCCTTTAGTCTGTTAAAACAAAGTTGCAGTTCAATTATAGCCTTTAGTTATTATTCTATATTTGTGTAGTCTTTTTTTTAAAAAACTTTCAAAAGTGGCAAATGATTATTGATTTCATAAAATGCAACTCACAAAAATGACCTAAAAATGATCTATATTTATGATATGGCCCTTCAGTTGTCAGTGTGTACCCGTAATGAGTAGTGGAAGGCAGCAAATAGTTTTTAAAATGCCTTGCTAGGTGATTGACAGGACATAAGTCAATACAGACTGATTCTGTATGTGGGCGTCTGTAACTTGGAAAAAAAAAACTGCCAGTTAACGGACAGCCATGGAAAGAAGTCAGTGCAGTGTGGGTGTGTTTGTAGATGGACTGGCAGAAGCCATTGCTCAGTCTGGTAAACAGCAATAACACACACAATTAGATAGCCTTTTCCACCATATCATCCACCCCTGCAGGCTTTTAAAGTCCCCCTCCATTACACAGGATTTCACATGGGAGAATGTAAGAAAGCAGCTGGAACAGGGCAGAGCATGGAACTCGAACTATCGATGTAGAAAACTGGAAGAGAAGGCTTTGATTACTAGGTTAGTGAAAGTAGAAGAGTTGAATGGATCACTCCTACCCCTTTGGCACTTCCACTATCTTTCACAGACACTCCTGTGTAGAAAAAGTTTTACTATTCTGTCTTTTTTATTATTATCATTCATCCATCCATCCATTATCTTCCGCCTTATCCTCTATTAGGGTCACAGTGAGGTTCCCCATGCCCATCCAGTGGAGAACGTTTCGGGCGCTGGACAGATACACCCAGGACAGGGCGCCAATCCATCACTGGGCACACACTCACTCACACACACAAACAAACTCTATATGAGGTAATTTGGAAAATTCAATTGACTTGATCCATGTTTTTGGATTGTGGGAGGAACCCGGAGAACCCTGAGGAACCCCACGTGGACACAGGGAGAACATGGAAACTCCACCCAGATTGGGATTTGAACCGGGAATCCCTAGCGCTAAGAGGCGAACGTGCCACCCTTATTATTATTATTATGATTATGATTATTATTATTATGATTATTATGATTATTATTATAAATTGCAGATAATATGCGTCATGAATTACAAACAATAATTATAAAGCGTGTAATATTTATTTTCCTCCTTTGCAGGCCACTTCCACTTCCGTCTTAATGACTAGAGCAGTGGTTCTAAAACTGTGGTAGGCGTACACTGGTATGTATAGTTGCATGAGGGTGGTATGCCAGATAATGGTATGGATGTACAATAAACAATTTTCCCGATGTCTTTTATGATCTGCGTTCTGTAATTTAGTTTGTATTTGATTGTTAGAGAAACTCTAAACATGTTCCATGAATTCGGCAATCTTAATTAAGTCAATGTTAGACTAGATTTTGTTGCGGACGCCGTTTTAGCAATTTTGCTTTAAGTAAACCTTGTTTTTTGCTATAGTATGTTTATTGTTAATAAATTACAGGACATAGGTGTAACGGTGCACCTAAAAACACCTTTATCCTATGATTTATTCACAAAATGCACACCCCCTCATTAACCTAATTAATTAATGTTTGCCATATGTTGTGTGACAATACACATAGGTGATACTTGCAAGTTTACGTTTGATAATGGTTGGTGCTTGGTCTGAAAAGTTTCACATTAAAGTGCAAAGAAAATAAATATTTCTGCATTTAGAGGTTCTGACATGTGTATCACTTCTTAAATGACAAACTGTATGGTTTAGTAAAAGCTGACGACAGGTAGGTCCTGGGTTTGATTTTAAGACAGACAGCCATGGAGCATTTCAGGTTGTGAGTGGTGCATGTTCTCGTGGTGTCTGCGTGAGTTTTTTCTGGGAGTACTAGTTCTCTTAACCAAGTTTTAAGACATAAATTATGAATTAATTAGGAATTCTAAATTGCCCCAAGTATAAGTTCATTAGAAAATCTGTGTGTTAGGTCTGCTAGAGCCTTTTTGGCGCAGTGAGAAAAAGAACCTGGAATCCAAATTTAGTGAGTTTATCAGAGATTAACAGAAGAAACATACTGTAGACTAGGAAATACATAAATAGTAGGTGCAAAGACCAACATAAATTGAGATAGGAAGATGGGTGACATGGCCAGGCAGTAGCTGGAGGATATTGCAGGTGAAGAGACCGTTTGGAAAGCTGCATAAAGCTTTTGCAATAAACCCTCTTCCTACAACCTGTCATTCATTCACTTACTGCTAACACACATCTCTTCTTCATGTCATTCCCCTATTCTCGCCATCCTTCTTTCTGTCGCTCATCTCTCACTCACACTTATTTGTCTCCTTTCTCACTTCCAGTCATTTGAACTTCACAAAGCTCAGCTGTCTGTCCATCATCTTTCGTCCCTTGGTGACATATACAGTTTCCATGGCTGCTGAAATATTAGCAAACTATCCTTTCTCTCTCTCTCTCTCTCTCTCTCTCTCTCTCTCTCTCTCTCTCTCTCACTCTTTCTCTCTCACTCACTCTCCCTTTTTCCACTCTCATTGTCAGATACAAGATCATGAAGTTCCCCTCTGGAGCATTCCAGTCAGTCAAGCTCATCCTCATCTCTCATGTGTTACATTTTCTCTAGTAACTCTTCTTCAGGGATCTCCAGTATCACACTACACCTGCGGCTCCTACACAAAAACCATGGCAGCTGTCAGGTCCTGAGCTGTTGTAATTCATGGCAAGCCTACGAAAGATTTTGTGCAGATGTTCTGCCGGATCAGAGGCTCAGTTTCCTTTTAAAATATTCGTATCGTGTTCTTTCTTTAATGTGCCCATCTTTTTTTTTATTATTTATTTTTTATTTAAGAGCTATGTAAATAGTCAGAATTGTGGTGATAGTCAGTAGTAATCAGTCGATTTTTGGGCAGTAAGGATAAAAGTACTAAACACCAAATTATTACAGAAACAGATGTAACTGTATCAGTGATAATGACTTGTTAGGTTTTGTTATGAATTTAGCATCTACATATTGTATATTTAAGACGTTTTGTGATAAAATAATAAATACACTAAATAAACAGTAATAGTAAGTACTCCTCAAATTATTAGTACAACATAATAATGCTGGGTAGCTCCTCTATTTATATAATTCAATACAAAAAAGGCTCTTAGGGCAGCACGGTGGCCTAATTAATTGCTTTAACGCTTAAAATTCTATTTAATTCAACAATCAACATGCTTTGATATAGAGGTATGTCTGCAAACCACAATTACACACAATATGGCAACCATATTGTATACTGTATATAACTGTCTGTCAACCCAGACAGCTTTATACCTTAAACTGGATTATAGAATTAAGTTTTTTTTTTTTGTCAGTAAGTTTAGTTTGTAACACTACTGCTGACTTTGGACTGTGTACTGAAACTCAGAAATAGGACATTTCCATTGCTGATAATATTGAATGGAACAGAGTTTCATAAATCACATGAGTAAAGACATAAATCAAGCCTGTAAAGATGGACCCTAGGCAGCAATAGAATGGTTCTGGTGCTTGAATGATAATGGCCAACAGGAACTGCTATAAAAGACATTTATCATGCTCATAAAAATTTATTTATTTTTATCCCATGTCACACACACACCAGCAAACCAGCTCAGGTTTAAAGCCAGTGAGGTAAATCTGCTACTGAGAAAGAGAATGGACAAAAGTAAATGAAAAATAAACACTGTATACATGCATTGCTGCAGATGCAAAAAATCAAAAAACACAATGTTCTCTTCCCCTTATCTGAGACTCACATGACTTGCAATCTGGCTTTGTTACAAACTGCAATGATGTGCCCTTCAGAATGACCTTATGGGTATTGTGTGAATCAAAAGCATTAAAAGCAACAAGACAGCCATTAAAATTGTAGAGGAAGGTGAGAAAATGAAGATGTATTACATGTTTTTCTGTTCTGTGAGTTGGTGACCTACATGCTTGGATAGATGGATTTGTCTTGTCACATTGCTTGTCTTCATGTCTGTCCCTATCGCCATCACATTCGTCTCAGATGGTGGGGCAGACGGCTTTTCATGGCCTCCACCGATGTGCATCCATTTAGAGAGGATGTAAGTAGCATCAAGTTAAAGGACGGGTCACTGGTGTATTTGTCTTGTTTCACTTACTGATGGTGTGGGGATTTAAAGTTTGATGGCTTTAACAGGGAAGCAGAGCTTATCAGCAAATCTCATTCATTTATTCAGCAACTTCATCTTAATATTCTACAAGGGTTGGGGGGGGTCAAATACAGGCGTTGTTTCAGCCGTTGGGCAAATACACCCAGGACAGGCCGCCAATCTATCGCTGGGCACACTCACTCAGACACACTCACATACACACAATATATGGGTCAATTTACAGAATTTACCTCGAATCCATGTTTTTAGACTGTACGAGAAAGCAATGCAGACACGGGAGAGAACATGAAAACTAGACCAAGATTGGAATTCAAACCTGTATAATTGATATAACTAATGACATTTATATTATGATAAACAATTATGATATTATGATAAACAATGCAAAATATAGAATTATCTTGTAAATTGCAGTTGTTCAATACGTCTAAAAATACAGTTTACATGGAGAGTTTGTAGCTGCTTTTCATGCTTTTAGAAATAAATCATTGAATGAAGACATGCACCAAACAAAAGAGTTGTTAACAAGGGAACCCATGAAAAATATTACAGCATAAAATCGCTTTATAAAGGCAATACTTCAGTAAACATTAAAGTCAGTGGTGAGTGTTTACACATGAGTATAAAAAGGGAATCTTAAATGAAGACATACAGGGAGACCAAAGAACACAATACATTTCCAGAATCCATTCAATGTTTTTGAGTTAAATATTTGCAGGTTTCAGCCCAATGCCCCACTTGAATTATGTTTTCTTTTAGAGCATTCTTTAGGCATCTTCATGGCATTTTCATAATTTATTTGATTGCATCCATCCTTCTTGTTGCTGAGTTATTAATATGTGTTAAATGATATTAATGGTGGATTTCTAAATTTTATTTTTATTTTAAAAGTTATATGATATATAATATTTTATATATAGTGTTCACGAGTGAACTTTTATAATTTTTTTATGTTCAGAGTAAACATTTTATATCATTAAGAAATAATAATCATTTACAAGCTAGTTTTTAATTTAGTTGGTATCATATGATTTCATCTATTCTCCTGTAATTCTTTTAAAAGAATGAATATAAACAGAGACAGTCCTAATGTTGATTGGTTATTTCAGTTTGTTGGATTTGTGATGTCATAATAAAGGCAATTTCCAGTGGGTCCTGATTTTTATGGCTGTTACAAAAGTGTTTCTTCCTTAGCAGAATGAGAGTAGGGTTTTTTAATAAAGTGTAGAGGAGAAGCCAGCGAGTTACAACTCTGCTGCTTCCTGGGTCATCTGCAAAGACAGAGAGGGAAATATATTCATTTAAATAACTGTTGCATTTTATTAATATGTAGAAGCATATTTATCAGGTAGCCACAGGTTATCACAGAGAGTGTTATGTTAAAACAATAAAGTGCATCAGTGCCAACAGCATGAGTCACTATCATACACTAAAGACTAAAGTATCGGAACACACTTTTTTAATAATTAAATATATTTAATATGAAAAAATATGTTTATAAAATATATTTATTATGAACAACTGCCAAGCATTATGAACAACTGCCAATTGCTACTTGGTATCTGTTTTTGTTTAATGATATATAGTAGGGAACCATGCTTTATTTACAATGCTGCCGTTATCTGCATGGTAAGTTGTGGGATGACAGGGTTATGTGACTGTGTGTATGAGGTTTATGACCTGCATTATTAAACTGGGAATAGGTATTTAGCTTCTTCCGTCTGTCCACCACTTCTTTAAGCACCAAGTGACAGAAGGAAACCAGAACTGGGTTACTATGGTGGTGATCTGCCATTATCATTCCCACCCATGTACCATAACCTGTAAACATATTAATAAATTTTAAAGAAAAACAAATCTCACATCATTTATTAATGATACAAATATTAATAATGGTAATAACATAGAAATGAGTGCATATATTTAAACTATTTACTAATTTAAAACATAGTAAAAGGGAGATGACCATAAGTAAATGATAAAGTCGTTTATGTACAGATTTTTATAAGAAGTCAAATGTCCATTCCATTATGATCAAACATTACAATATTCCAAATAATTGCACTATATTATTAAGGCTAGATTTTTGCTATTTCAGAATTTACCACCATGTTTGTTCCTCTTATTTTTTTTAATGTCTCCTTTATGGTTTGCCACAGGGATCATTATTCTCCGTCTCACCCTGTCTTTAACATCCTTCTTCCTTACTGCATCCATAAACTTCCATATTGCCCTTCTTCCTTTTTCTCTAATACAGACTCCATCATTCACACTCTTCTGCGAATATAAATCTTACCGCTTTATATTACTGTCTTTGTCTTAGAAACTCATTTGAATCCTTCAAGAGGCTAAATTATATATTTTTGGGGAAGGTAGCAAAATTGCAGTATTTGTCATATGGCAGAAATCAGGAGTTGATTGAACGTTAGAAAAATCAAAATAGATCACTTTACAGCTAATCAAAGGTGGAGGTGCAAATAGACTGCCATTGTGATCTATTTCAATGGGGCAAACATTGATTTGAAACAGGTGGCTTAAGAAGCAGGTTAAAATGGGCCAAAATATTATGATTTTAATGATTCAATGAATTTTAATGAACAATAAATCAAACCAGATTTAATAAATAGATGAAGTAACTATTGGCTTTTACAATGGAATAGATTATTTGACATTCTTTAAATCTTTTGCACAGTTTAAAATTTTCAAAATGTGCACAGTTGCAGGTTATGAATCGATAAATACATCAAAAAAGTGCAAGTACATCTTTGTGGACTTATCCTCCAAATAAAGGTATCTAGACTAGAGGTATCTGGAGTACATGTACTTGTTACCTGCTATTTTCTTATGCCAAAATTATTGATACTGATTTGTATTTTTACTTTAAATTACCAGGATCCATTGCTTCATAGCCTCTCTGCATAATGGTCCGATCAATACGTGATACTAGCCAGGTTCCCACAATGCAACTGTTCAGCAGTCTCAAGATACAGTTGCTCAGTCCCATTATGACATTATAGAAAAAGAAGAAGTAGTTAAAATTGTGAAAGGCCTTCCTGTTAAAAAAATAAAGAATGAAATAATTACATGTGTATGTTTACAGCTAAAAATCCAGTCTTTAAATATTACCTGTTGTTTAGTGCCAAGGGCTTCTCTTTATCTTCTGGTGACAGTTTGTCCTGCAAGAAAAAGAACTGAACCAGCAAGACCTGCAGCATGATCAAAGCAATCACCACAAAGATGGTCAACCTGTCATAAACAATAGCCAAAACTTTTATTTCGTACAATGTAAGCATGCTGTTAATACACATTCTGAGTGATTAGATATCAAGTGGACAGCACAAAGGATGGGTGTAAATGCACCAAGAACACAAAAAGTTATTAACATCTAATCACTTAGACAAATTTTGAAAGAGGTCAGAAGTATGTACAAGAGTCATTCCTTGGTGAAGTACCACCCAGTCGTGCAACAGTAAAATGTGTATTTATTTAAATAAAAGTTTTCAGGTTTTTAACAAAATAAAATTTAATAGACAAGGTGTATCAAAATTAAGCCTTATTTACCAATTTATATCTTTAACTACAGGCTGGTTTTAGTTCAAGCTGTGCTTTATTCACAAATTAAATTTTACTGCACAGACATCATTTATCTTTATATTACCTTAGAAAGCATCCATAATTCATTTTAACTATTAAATAACTAAGTTACAGAGAAAGAAGCACTTTATTCACATTAAAAAATGCAAACTGAGTTTTATTTCATTAGCTTATAGTGCAACCTGCTCATTTTAAAAGACTGTTACATGTTGTATTTTATCCATCCATTTTATTCTGTTATTTAAGTTTATTGTCTACATAAACTATAAAAATGCATGGTTAGTTATTATAAATAATGTCATCATCCCCCTGTGTACTGTGAAAAAATCTGAGTGTGTTCAGTTTAAGTCTGGCCTTAACATCAACCTACGGATTTTGTATTTTTAAATACAGATAAACACTTGGAATCACATAAAATTTGAATCAATGCTTACATTAAGATAAGAAGACTGGCGAACCAATGAAGGAACCCTCCTTTTTGAATCGGCAACACAACCAGGTAGACAAAAAGCAAAGCAAATAAGAACTGCACAAAATGAATAATAAGATATCCTGCAAATAAACAAAACCAAATTGTGTTAAAGTGCTTACTTAAGAAATAATCTTAAGTATCTTCCAAATTTATTTATTTACAATCTATTTTACTAAGCTAAAAAACAAAAAAGTGTTTGTGTTGCAATGGTAAAGCCTCACCGAATACACACATTTTGTAAAGTCAGTGATTTGTTATTGCTAGTGTATTGATTTGTAACTATTCAAATCCACCCTAACATTTCGGGTGCTGGGCAGATACACCCAGGAGAGTTCCCAGTCTTTCGCTGGACACACTTACTTACACAGACACACAGACAAACACACACTACATAGGGCAATTTAGTGCATTCAGTTAACCTTGAATCCGTGTTTTTTGACTGTGGGAGGAAATGTGGAGGCGAATCAAATGTTCATTGATCAAAAGTTAAATTACTATTGTATAATAGCTTTATATCTCACATCACTTTTTATTAGATATCCTTCTTGCTTTAACATCTTGTTAAAAATGATTAAGTTTAAGTTTATTCCCTAGAGTTATACGTATTTTGTTTACATACAAATATATAATATTTAACCAATTTCCTTAATATACAAATTAAATATAATCCAATATAATCATTGGGTATTTTTTTATTTAATAAAAATCTTTTGTCCAATTACTAAAAATTGTTTAGGTTTGCAAATTATCCAGTACCACTGTAGCTTAATAATGTTACATGTCCTGACTGTGATCTAATGTAAAATAAAGTGAATTGTCTTCCAGTACTATTGAATGAATAAGTAAGTGGGTGAATAAAAAATTAAGGTTCACATACCCCATAGTGTAAAGGCGATTTGCCACCCTGAATAACGTGTAATAGCTGCCTGAGTAAGAAAGAGATTACAATTTATTCAAATATAGTATGCAAAATATATTTTATATTATATATTATTATAAAATTATATAATTATATATTTAATAAAATTATGTAATGTCCAAAAGTCCATTAAAAGTCCTAAGAAATCATTTATTCCCGCACTCATTTACAAGCATGAACACTCACCACACTAACAGCAGGTCTCGGTTTGTGGTATTTCTCAGGAAGAAAGTTCTTCTGCCCCGCCCACAGCCTCTTAATATGCTTTCTGTTTATGAGTAAATTAAAGTATCATTCATCTTACAATTCAGAGAAATTAAGGTTCTTTTCTAACTCTTAGTTAATTCAAGGTAAATTGTATGTATTTAAATAGCACTTTTACAGAAGTGCTAGAAGCTCTCTAAGACAGTTTTTCAAAAATCTAAGCCTGTAGCTTTAAAGAGCAAGCCAAAGTGAGAGTGAAAAGAAAGAAACTCTTTGTATTAGTTTGTTTGTTTTTTTAGCAGAAAAGTAAATATGAGGCTCTTAAGAAATATCCCACTTGAGGGTGTAACATATTATGTACAGATTATAATATATAAAGTATTTACCTGTAGCAAGCTAATACATGGAATGTGTAGGTCACAGATGTCAAAGATGCAAATAATGTTGTTGCCAACCAAGCTTCTATACGAATAGTGAAAAGGCCCCATGTTAATTTGATATAGTCTTTAGTTTGATATAGTATTAACATTTTGCAATTCTGCTTGTATATGCTATTCAATATATTTTTTATTTTATTCATTTTAAAAAAGACAATAGAATGTTTATGCAGAAAGATCAATAAACAGACAGATTTGATTTTTTATATTGATAATTAATGATAGAGATAGACAGACAGAAAGACAGACAGACAGTAAGCAGTCGAGCCTGACAGCTGACAGGAGGCTGGGAGAGACCTACAGAAAACTGTAAAACAAATAGAATGGAAAGAAAGACAAGACACATAGATCGATAACCAGGCAGGAAGCAGAAAGTTAAATATTGTTAAACAAAAAAATCTTCAAAATTGTGAACAGACAAACAGATAATTAATCATTCAGAGAGTGTGACAGTTAAACAGAAAGACAGACAGGTTGGTTTCTCACTCCAGGCCACATGGCTAAACTCTTGAGCGTATGGCAGTAAGATGATAAAAAGGTTTTCTGTATCGTTGGACGATGATGCTAAATCTTCCAGAGAGTCAATCACTGTTACTAGTCTTTTGAAGACATACCCACTGAGACTGTAATCTGTAATCGTTATCTAGATAATTATGTAGACACACACACACACACACACACACACACACACACACACACACACACACACAGACACACAAAACCACACATATAGTTAGATTCGGACACATAAACTTTATAGCCAAAAAGATTAATGGTTCTAATTACAAATTTGCCAGAATATTTGCAAGTATAAAAATGCTAAGAAAAACCTGTGCATTGTGTTTGTGGCTGCTCTTTTTATGTTTATCTACAGTTTTTTTTTGTTTGTTTTTTCTAAAGTAAATAAAATTTATATAAAGTTGGTTAATTTAATTATTGCTAGTTGCTAGCCAATAAACAAACACATACCCAGAAAGTAATACCACACAAACATCATAAGATTACAAAACAATTAATTGAAAACCAAAACACACACACTGACCGTGTACAGGCCGATGAGAGAGATGACAGCGGTACCTATCATTCTGTTGGGGAACTTAAAGTAAGGATCCCAGTCGTACACATGTCGCCTAAACCAGTGCTGCACTGATCTGTAAAGTCAAAGCTTGTGTGAATTTGTAATAGTTTGAATTCCCAAACATTTTTTTTTAAATGTTTGTTAGTGAACATGTGTCTGGTTGTGTGTTTTTGTTGATGTAGAGATGTGTAGCGAGCATATGAATAATCTGACCTGTCCACACTCAGATTTTAAAAAAGGGTTATAATACTTAACAAATACTTAGCATCTGCTAAATTCCGTCCATTATCTTCCGCTTTATCCTCTATCAGGGTCGTGGGGGGGTTCCCCATGCCCATCCAGGGGAGAACATTTCGGGCGCTGGGCAGATACACCCAGGACAGGGCGCCAATCTATCGCTGGGCACACACTCACTCACTTACACAGACACATGGAGCAATTTGGAGACCTCAATTGACTTAATCCATGTTTTTGGACTGTGGGAGGAAACTGAAGTACCCGGACGAAACCCACGCGGACACGGGGAGAACATGGAAACTCCACCCAGATGGAGATTCGAACCAGGAATCCCTAGTGCTGAGAGGCGTACGTGCTAACCACTAAGCCCCATCTGCTAAATTACTAAATGTAAATATAAAAATGTAAAAATGTGTGTGTGTGTGTGTGTGTGTGTGTGTGTGTGTACCGTTCAGGATTGTGTTTTACCAATGTCTGAACATATTTGTATTGATTGGATTGCAAGAGCTTTTCTTCTTCCACCTACAGCACACATGCACACACACACACACACACACACACACACACACAATGGCAGTGCTTTAAGTCTGGTTTAAAATTTTAAAATTGCATTTTTAATTGTTGAAACATATTTATAAATAATGTATTTATTTATTGTTCAAAACATTTTTAATAGAATCATGGGGTTGTGGAAGGGTGTTATGGTGAATGTTATGGGAATTTAAAGAGCCCATCAAGGCAGTTATAGTGCAAAGGATAAGAAAACCGACTTTACAAAACACTTGTTTATTGCAAATCAGATAGATAGACAAATTCACTCACACACACACACACACACACACACACCCTCTTTTGAGGCCTTTTGTTATTCAGATTGCAATGCGTTATTTTTTTAAAACATTTTGATAATAGCTGATGAGCATGTGTGTCAATATTAAATAAAAGTGTGTGTGTGTGTGTGTGTGTGTGTGTGTGTGTGTGTGTGTGTGTGTGTTTGTCATATGACCTGTTCGTTCTGTGGCTGCAGATGAATTTGTATGCCCTTTACCACAATGGTGATAAATCGGCCCACTAGGAAACTTAAACACAGAAAACACGGCCACTCCACGATAACTTTTTCATAATCACCCAGAAACTGTGTGCATACATAAATACAAGGTTTGATTTTATGCATTATAGACTTTAATTAATTTCATACTAAACTACACAAACACACACACACACATTTCAATTGGAATATTTCAATCATGTTTACCCACCTGACCTCCGGGACACATGATAACATCCCACAATCTTACCGTCAACCTGAAACACACACATTTAATTTAAGTGACCTTGCCTATATCACTTCCATGTGGGACTTTTTAATGTTTAATCTGATCTTACAACATAAATCAAAACAAGTTTTAAGAATTTTGCAAGATATGTGTTACACTCGCCTACCCAGAGAATAAAGCAGCTGCGCATAGAAAGCGCAGAGCCGTCTCGCTCAAACGCGCTGAAGGGAGCCAGGCACGCAGGTAACAGGGAATTGGAACTTTATTTTAAAGGTGTAGAGACACCACAAAACACAGGTACGACGAGTGAACATAAACTAAACCACGAAGTGCACCGAGTACAGGGAAAGAAGGAAATAAATACAAACGAAAACCAATCACGTGCACAAAACCACCAATTAACAGAAAGAGACAATTAAACGAACTAAATGACATTAATTAAAGTAAATGACCAAACATGGAACAGGTGCCCTAGGCACCCGTTACAATATGTGTATGTGTGTGTGTGTGTGTGTGTGTGTGTGTGTGTGTGTGTGTGTGTGTGTATTGGTTGTACCAGGCAAGTGTGTACAGCAGACCCAAAATACCTCCAAGAGATCTGTGAGTTGTGGTTAAACAAATAAAAAACGGCAGGTAGGCAACACCCACTTCCAGAGCTCCAATTAAATATACAATAGCTAATGAATAAATACACAACATACACACCCACACACACACACACACACACAAAATAAGTTTTGACAAAAATAAAGTTAAAGGTTATAAATAAATAAATATTTTAATTTAGTTGGTAATTTTTATTTCTATTTTTTAGCTTGATTAAGACATGTATATTTTGAGACAGGTTGTACCTTTAGCCCAATTTGGAACAGAAAATGGGGTGTAGGATTCAGAGAAAAGCTGCAGTATGCTGGGAGTGACTGCACCAAATGCAAAACCATATGACCACCTGTTACTCATGCTGTCAATAAAATCTAATGGCCTAAAAACATCAAACACAAACAGAACACAGACATAATGTAATAAACACTACTGGAAACAATGTTTACCATTAGCTTTTAATTAACAAACACACATTTTATTTATTATTTCAAATATGGCATAATAACATAACTATACTATTTTCCCTATTCTAAACCATTTTTTTCTCAGTGTAGCTCGTTCCACAGCTTTTAATTTAGTAACAGCATTTTTTTTTGCTTTGGTCAGTTGAGCTTTTAAAGCCTTCAGATGGACAGTGGACATTAAAAAAAATCATTGTTTCATCATTAGTTCTCATTATAAAATCTATAAGGGTGCAGATACATGTTCACAACAATGTTTGGATAAAAGAGGCATAAAATGTACCTAATTTACATAAGATTTACCACATACACACTCCACACACCCCACAATGCACACATACTCAGGAATGTAACATAATTAAATTATATACTGTTATTTTTAAATGTTGTTGTAAAGAACAGCTATATATTTCTCACTCTGATATTTATAGGACACCAATAATATATACTGAATTCTATAGGATTTTCAAAATTGATTAGTACAAATTAACTTTTCATTTATATAAAATTTGTATGTATATACAATGAAAGTACTACATTAATTATCATTGTTTATTAAAATAATTTCAGATTAAGGATGGTGAGTGGTAGAGACTTACACCACAATTCCGAATCGGCCCCGTAAGTAGGGAAATCGTTCCTCAAATGGCTGACTCTTTTCTCTATGCTGCAGAAATGATAGTAAGACTACAATACACACCTACAAAACACACACACCAAAACATACACGACGAAATAAATAATTTCAATCATTTTGCACAAATTATATTTGTTTTTATTAATGTGATATTTAACCATTTATAAAAGTAAGCAATAATGTATATTCTAATAACATTATTTTTGTGTTTCATTGGGGTAATTTACGATAAAGTCTTTAAAATATTTTCTTACAATCAAAACTATCTTTATTACAATTATTATCAAACAAATCAGAAAAAAAGATATTTAAATTTTTAATTATTGTTATCATTAAAAGTATTCTGTACACTTTATCATGTTTTATTGTTTGGTATGCAGTTTTGACTCCAGACAAGTTGCAAGTTCCACTTGTAATTGAATTTGTTTTAAATAAATTCAGACCACACATCAACAGTTTAAATCTTGTTATTATTAGCAAATATGGCCTGTCTGAAAATGACATCATGTAATTTAGTAGTCAGGTATCACTCATTTTAACATATTTAGATGTTTGCCCTCTAAATTTCTTAAAATGACAAATAGTCAAAGGTCTGTTATTGAAAAGGCCTAAACCTTTTCTTTGTCCTTAGGTCTGTTAAAATACATGAGGTCTTTTAGCAGACACGTTTTTTAAAAAACAACTTACAAGTGTCTCAACATGAAAAAAGGCCTGCATTTAGGCCTGCTAAATGACCAAATATGTAAATGTAATAAAGTAACTTACTGAGGGAACAAGAGACACATGCAGAAAAATATCCAAAGAAATTCCACATTTAGCCTCTGCCCTACAAAATGAGAGAATATTTAGAGAAAATAAATGATTGTAAAAAAATTAAATATATAAAATAGAACTACAAAGCAAAACATTTAACTGTGTAGATAATAACATTTAAGCAGAAGTCTGACAATAATAAATTGAGATATTTTAAATCATCTTAACAATTACGAAGCTAGGTGCAGAATGCCCCATTTCTCATTATAGCATTATAACTATAATACACAATACAGGGCAATTTTTATTTTTGCAAGTTCGTTTCATTCACATAAAAAATGTGTCAGTACACTTGATTTATTCAGCTGGAAATCATCCAGAAAAAGTCAAGACAATGTGGAAAAACACTAAAAAAAAATTATTTTTCTTGTTGGGACCTAAGGGCTATCATTTAAACAAAGTAAAATAGTTGTGTATAGCTAAAATAGAAATTGGCGGTGTGACCACTAAACTGTGTCTGACAGTAAGACTCCAACACTAGGAATGAGAAATAGTTGACTGTGTTAAATATGTTAACTTACATGGAATATGTTTTTGCATTACAGAACATAGTACAGCATAAACGAGCATCATAGGGCATTAGAATGCACAAGGCTCATGAAACAATATGGTGCATTAGAAGATTTTGATTACTAGATTTAGTAAATTCCACATTTCATAAACAATTTAGAAAAGCAATTGTTTGTTTTTTCCAACATCATCTGCATTATGAATAAGAACATGTCTAATAGCATATTGGCAACTAAAAATCAGCATTAACAAACTTTCGTCATGACAAATATCTATTTCTGCACAAGGATAAAAATCATAAAACACTATTAATCATTAAAGTGTAATGTTCAGTTTACTTACATGATGTTTTTTTCCGATTAGTATGTTGAAAGGGTGGATCAACTGGGCTTAAAGCACAACTCACATTTTTGTCTTTTTAGCACATCTATGTACTAACCTAGTATTTATTCCTTCCTTTAAAACTGTTATCAGCAAAGACAAACTATGGTCACATGGTCACCTGACCTTTGAACCGTGCTTAAATAAACCCAGTACATTCCATGACTGGTCTTGACTCGGTTTTTTAAACATACTTAAAGGTAAATGTACCGTCGTAAGAAGCAAAACCTGTGGGAAACAAAACCTATTTACACACAGCTATTATGTTATACTGTTATGATTAGGATAAAGTTGTGGGCATTAGTGTTTATGTTTATAGTTTTTGTTTAAGTCTCAACTAAATTAATAGAAATCTATGTAAAGTCTTAAAATGCCTTGCTTGTATTTTACTACAATTTTAGGACAATTATTTATTTTCTAATAATTTATTTTTATAACCATATTTTTTAAGAAATAAAGATTAAGGTTAGCAGTTTTACATAGTAGCCGCACGATGGTGCTGTTGTCCTATTTACCAATATTATTGCCAAACAGCGCATGTGCTGTATATTTAGCATAATTGAGATACGCCCAGAGTCCTTTTTATTGCTTTAAGTCATTAATTTCACATCTTTTCCTCACCTTTTAATTGATAAACACGTTCCCCCAGGCCAGATCATGGATCACCATGAAACAAAAATAGTGTGGACTCTTAAGCAAAGGCCATAACCCCTATTACTACAGGGGTGTTGTATCATGGCTGACCCTAAGTTTTGAACCTAATGAGCCAAACAGTTAAAACCAAAATGGCTTCAAACCAAACTGTTCCAACTGCGCAGTAAAGTAACGTGTTGGAATATTATATTAAGTTATGTACCCTTAAAATGTAATACAGATTAATATAAATGACAAGCCATTTCCACATGAGAACTAAATTAAACCTAGTAAACCTAATGTTAATATATTGTTTTCAGAAGTGATTTATAAAAGTAATAAGGCACTTGAGGTTGTGCATTATTGTAAATAAATCATAAGAAAGAGGAGTAATAGCCCGATGCGCAAAAACATTTCTTTCCCATGATATGGTCACAGTAATGCATGCCCACTTATGCTTTAATAAACAATTCAAATAAAATTAGACATATTAGACATAAGTTATATTTAAACTGAAAACTTAAGTTGGTCCATACTTTTTAGGGTTTGCTTAAATTTCTTGTGTTGTTGGTTATTCCAGGAAAAATATTTTGTGTGAACATTTATATTAAACTATAAATAGTTTGATTTACTCAATTAAAATTCTACTATAAGGTTTTCAGTTCACCTGTGAATGTTTTAGAGTGCAATACTGAAATCTTGTTTTATTGTGAAGTTCATGGCCTTTGGTATTTAATTCATTTCACTCTAAAGTTCATCTCTAAACTTATAGAATTTTACAGTGAATTTATTTGATTGCAGTTTTAAACATTTAAATATAGTTTATAGAAAATACAGTTTAACCATAAATATTTCATAGTTAAACTGTGAACTTATTTTATGATAGACTGACAGTCATTAAGAGTTTAAAGTTGACAATGAATCTTTTACAGCTGAGCTGTAAAAAGGTTAATGTTGCATGGTGGGAAAGATGTTAGCATGCTTGCTTTACAGAATGTAGATTTCACATTTGATTTCCGGTCAGACAGACAAATATCCTATTTGTATGGAGTCTTAATGTCCTTCCTATGTGGACTTTTTTGTGAACAGCCTTGACTTTAACAGTGTAAAATGTATAGTGAGATGTTACAGGTGGTTATTTTCACAGTAGGTTCTCCGGTTTCCTCCCACACGGACATGGAGAGAACAATTGAATTCTGTGTGAGTGAGTGTGTGCCCAGCGATAGATTGACGCCCTGTCCTGGGTGTATCTGCCCAGTGCCCGAAACGTTCTCCCCTGCATGGGCATGGAGACCCCCCCACCCCCCGACGCTAGTAGAGGATAAAGTGGAAGATAATAGATGGATGGATAGATGGATGGATGTATTCTGTTAATGTGCTGGTTATTGGATGCAGCAAACGTGTGACATTGTTTAGTGCGTGTTTCCTGATTGTGTGATAGGTGTGTGAGTCTGTATTAAGAGTCGTGGGCGTGTTCAGTCCTTAATTAAAACATAATATAGCATTTGTAGATTGAAATGCGTTGTGGGCGTTGTTTTTTGTTGGTGTTGTGTGTGTGTGTGTGTGTGTGTGTGTGCGGAGGTGTGTTGAGGTGTGTTAGAGTGACGTCTTTTGACGAGACGCCGAAGAGGCTCGCGATGAGCGCCACGACTATAACGCTATTTTCAATGGCAATAAAATGAAATGGACATTATTGGTCATGGTGGTTGAACTTTAAAAGGATTTTTTTTTCGCGTTCTCTTGACAACTTTTTGTTTCGGACTTTTTTGGGGCACGGGAAGTTTGCGCGCTGCCCGGTGATGGCGGACGGGGGTATTTTCGGGTTGATGAACCGAATGTGCGCTCTGCTGATCCTGGTGTGTCTGCTGCACTTGTCCATCGTGTTGTTCTTCTACTTGAGGAACCTCTCGACTTCTGTTCCTCCGCCGCGCTCCAGAGACGCGCTGCTCCGCAACGCCACGGAGCTCAATGGCTCCCTGAGCCGGTGTCCAGAGATCTCTCCTAAATTAGGTAGCCCATGCTTTATGCTCATACAACACGTGCGACCCTCTTACATCCGATTCTGTTGGTGTCACACTTCATTTATAAAACCCTGCTACTGAAAATAATTATACTAATCACGTTCATTATCGTTTTATGAAATAGAAGTCAGTATTATGAGATTAAAAGTCAGAATTCTGAGATTAAAAGTCAGAATTCTGAGATTAAAAGTCAGAATTCTGAGATTTAAAAAAAATATAAAGTACGAATTCTGAGATTAAAAGTGAGAATTTTGAGATTAAAGGTGAGAATTCTAAGATTAAAAGCGAGAATTCTGAGGTTAAAATTGAGAATTCTGAGATTAAAAGTCAGAATTTTGAAATTAAAAGTCAGAATTCTGAGATTAAAAGATAGAAAGTCAGAATGCTAAGATTTAAAGTGAGAATTATGAGGTTAAAAGTAAGAATTCTGAAAGTCAGAATTCTGAGATTAAATGTGAGAATTCCGAGATTAAAAGTGAGAATTCTAAGGTTAAAATTGAGAATTCTGAGATAAAAAATCTGAATTTTGAAATTAAAAGTCAGAATTCTGAGATTAGAAGTGAGAATTCTTAGATTAAAAGTGAGAATTTTGAGATTAAATGTGAGAATTATGAGATTTAAAGTGAGAATTCTGAGGTTAAAAGTAAGAATTCTTAAAGTCAGAATTCTGAGATTAAAAGTGAGAATTTTGAGATTAAGTTTGAGAATTCTGAGATTTAAATTAAGAATTCTGAGGTTAAAATTGAGATTTGAGATTAAAAATCAGAATTTTGAAATTAAAAGACAGAGTTCTGAGATTTAAAGTGAGAATTTTGAGTTTAAAAGTAAGACTTCTGAGATATAAAATCAGAATTCTGAGATATAATGTAAAAATTAAAAAATTAAAAGTGAAAATTGTGAGATTAAATGAGAATTCTGAGATTAAAAGTCTGAATTTTTCAATTAAAAGATCTGAATGTCAGAATGCTGAGATTAGAATTGAGAATTCTGAGATAAAAGTGAGAATTTTGATTCAAGGTAAATTGAATGTTCTAAATTGAACCAAATTTCATGTCATAATCCTCTACTAGGGTCACGTGGGGACGTGACCCTAGTAGAGGATTGTGACATGAAATTTGGTTCGATTTCCGGTCCCTTCAAGAAGTATGGCTAAAGTGCCCTTGGGCAAGGCACCAAACCACAATTGCTCCCTGGGTGCAGTGTACAAGGCTGGCTCCAGAAATGTGTGCTCACTTCACTCATTGTTTTTTTTTTTTTTTTTTTTATGTGTGTGTTTCACTGATGAGTTAAATGTGAAAGACACATTCCTTTGTGTGTAAGAACAGTAGGCAAATAGATCACTTTATTACTTTAAAAAAAGGATTGTTTTGTTGTTGCTGTGAATGATTAGCTTCCTTTTTCTTTGAAACATTAATTTTCCATTTGTTTACAAACCACATATTCAGAAAAGTTGAGCCACATTTTTATTTAAACGTAATAACACAAAAATCTGTAATTTTGTTAATTAACCTTTTGTTTGAGAGACAAAAGTGAAATGTAAAGCAATAGAGATTTTACTAAAAACTTAATAAACAAGGAAATTAAATTAAATTAGCATTTAAATGAATCACACAACCCTTTTTATTAAGTACACTTTGCGTACTTTGTTACTTAATTCATTTAACAATTTTAACTTTACTTTCATGTTTACTGGCCCATTTTTGCTGTATATGAGACTTGACCTGCTAATCAGTCTTTGGTCTGATTTTTATCTTTATGATGCACCATGCATATTCAGTGGGAGACAGATCTGAAATGCATACAGGCCTGTGAAGCAGATCACATTGTGTAATGGGACCCTAAACTCAAAGACTCTGGTTTACAGTTTCAGTATGCATTTTTTTTTTATCTAGTACTAGTATTTTTTAAAATTATAAGTACTTTTCAGCACATTTGTTATATTTGTTATAATGCTACAAAATATTTTTACTGATTATTTGAATTTTATGATATGGGGGCGGAACGGTGGCTTAGTGGTTAACATGTTTGCCTCTCAGCACTAGGGATTCCCGGTTCGAATTTCTATCTGGGTGGAGTTTCCATGTTTTCCCCGTGTCCGCCTGGGTTTCCTCCGGGTTCTCCGGTTTTCTCCCACAATCCAAAAACATGGATCAACTCAATTGAGTTCTCCAAATTGCCCCATGTAAAGTGTGTTTGTGTGTGTGAGTGTGTGCCCAGCGATAGATTGGCCCTGTCCTGGGTGTATCTGCGCATTGCCCGAAACGTTCTCCCCTGGATGGGCATGGGGAACCCCCTGCGACCCTAATATAGGATAAGGCGGAAGATAATGAATGAATAAATTAATTTTATGATATGAACTAAAGCCTATAAAAGGTGTTATTTTTATTTCTGAATTTTGTGCTGAGAGACATTGGTTGCTGCTTTTTTAAAATCACCCTTGATGATCTTACCATTTAATCTTTTTAATGTAGAACTACAGAACTTTGATTGCTTTATTAAAAGTGTTTAGCACAATAATAATCATTCATTCACTATCTTCCGCTTTATCCTTTATTTGGGGCGCGGTGGGGTTCCCCATGCCCATCCAGGGGAGAACGTCTCGAGCGCCGGGCAGATACACACAAGACAGGGCACCAACCTATCGCTGGACACACACTCACTCACACAAACACACTCTACATGGGGCAATTTGGAGAACTCAATTGACTTGATCCATGTTTTTGGACTGTGGGAGGAAAACGGAGAACCCGGAGGAAACCCACGCGGACACGGGGAGAACATGGAAACTCCACCCAGATGGGGATTCGAACCGGGAATCTTTAGCGCTGAAAGGCGAACGTGCAAACCACTAAGCCACCGTGCCGCCACAATAATAATATTAATAATAATAATAATATCACAATTAAAATTTGAGAACACCCTGTTCCCAGTTGAGTTAGTCAATAAAGAAAATACCATAGTGTATGTATTTTATGAACATTGTAATTTTATAAAAGGAAGTCACAAAGTAAAATAAAGGTTACAGGTAACGAAGCATCCATTTAATTTGATTTTGTAATGCTAAGTATAAAATGAATGTGTCCAAACCTGTTGTTTGGTTCAAACAGGTAAAACAGCACAACAGAAAACGTTCAGTGGAAAAATATCCTAAAGTAGGCAAGAGGAAATTAAAGTTCCCACACAGAACTGAACCTTGTTTAGCCTACCACAGACCTAACCTAACCCTAACCTGTCTTAGGACATTCTTACTGCAACATATGAGCATTAATCGCTGTCCCGCATAAGTATAAAAGTATATGAGATGGTACCATCTTAATAAACAGCATACTTTATAAACTTATCTCTATAAAAAGATGATTAAAGACTAACAACACATTGACTAGAAAGCATTAAATTTTTAAATTTAATTTAATTTTATGAGTTTTACTGGGCTTCAGAAAACACTGACTGGAGTTAATAATAATAAACAGTTCAATAATTCAGGCGGCACAGTGGCTCACTGTTTAGCATGTTTGCCTCTCAGCGCTTAGGATACACGATCAAATCTCGATCCGGTTTCCATGTTTTCCCCGTGTCCAAGTGAGATGGTACCATCTTAATAAACAGCATACTTTATAAACTTATCTCTATAAAAAGATGATTAAAGACTAACAACACATCGACTAGAAAGCATTAGATTTTTAAATTTAATTTAATTTTATGAGTTTTACTGGGCTTCAGAAAACACTGACTGGAGTTAATAATAATAAACAGTTCAATAATTCAGGCGGCACAGTGGCTCACTGTTTAGCATGTTTGCCTCTCAGCGCTTAGGATACACGATCAAATCTCGATCCGGGTTTCCATGTTTTCCCCGTGTCCAAGTGGGCTTTCTTCTTGTTCTCTGGTTTACTCAGTCCAAAAACATAGACTGAAGGTAAATTGAATGCTATAAATTGTGTGGGTATGAGTGAGTGTGTGCCCAGTGATGGACTGGTGCCTTGTACTTGGTGTATCTGCCCAGCGTCCTTGAGGCTCTCCTCTGGATGAGCATGGGGACCCCCCCCCAGCAACCATAGTAGATAATTGAGTGGAAGATAATAAATAAATAAGTTCTATAATCTCATATATAAAGCCATTAATATTTGGTATTCAAAAATAAATAAAAAGACCAAATATGTATATTCATAGTGGAGAAGGATGAAACAGAAGAGAGAGAATATTTATAAAGATTTCCTGTTGTTTGGATTAGATGTAAGGCTTTTTGAGGAAATTAGGAGAGGAGTATGTAATTGGCACAGTTAATCTAAATGTAATCTGGTTTGAGACTTATTAGTATATTTTTCTGTTTTTCAGAGGGGCCTCTCACTGTGAACTTTACAAGCCCTATAAATATGGATTTGTTGCAGAAGGACCCTCAGCTGGTTTTAGGTGGGCGCTACATGCCAAGTGAATGTGTGTCTCAGCAAAAGGTAGCAATAATCATTCCATTCAGACAGAGAGAACTGCACCTGAAGTACTGGCTCTTTTACATGCACCCAATCCTGCAGAGACAACAACTGGACTACGGCGTTTATGTCATTGAACAGGTTTCACTCTGGCTTTCTTTCTTCTAGTTTACAATTCTAAGACAAAAACAAATAATTTAAAAAGGATCACAATAAACTGAATGAAATGCATATCAACTCTAATAAATAAAGCAGTTCATTGTAAGCCTTTACCTTTGAAAATCTCAACTGAATAATATTTTACTTTGTACATATTTCCAAACAACATGCTTTTTTATAAGCCACTCATTATTATTGCTGTTGCTGATATATGACATACAGTTGTTCAAGGCAATAGTTAGTAAAAGTCATAAAATTTGCCAGAATTAATTACCTTTCAGCATAGAGTATACTATTTTCAAAGAGTAACAATTTGGTAAATAGATCACTCAAGATAGAGCTTTTTTTGTCTGTAAAGCAGTCTTAACCATATGAAACGATAGATTGTTATTAAAAAAGATTTTAATGGTTTAATCTGTCTGTAGGATGGTGAACAGAAGTTTAATAGAGCAAAGCTGCTGAATGTGGGCTACGTGGAAGCCCTGAAGGAATACAACTACGAATGTTTCGTATTTAGTGACGTTGATCTCATTCCTGTGGATGACCGAAATACTTACAAGTGTTATGATCAGCCCAGACACCTATCAGTAGCCATGGACAAATTTGGCTTCAAGTGAGTTTTTAATCAATTTTGCACATGTTTATACTTCTCTGTTGTACACACTGTTGTCAGTTGAATTAACCTTTTACAAGGTTAAAAAAGAAAAAATTTAAAAAAAAGAAAAGAAGGGAGGAAAAAATTGGACGGGCCAAAGAAAACGAAAAAGATAAAGATTTCTTTAGTTTTAAGCTGTATAAAAGCACACCTTTTAATCATTGAATTCCTGTGTTTTAATAAGTCACCAGTTCATTACATTGCCAAACAGAAAGATGTCAATCTGGTCTTCACTATAAAGGAAACATTTTTGTGGACTTATGAATCATCTGTATGTGGCAGTTTAATAGAAGTATATATTATATGTTACCCGACTTGTTATAGAAGGGATAATGCCTTGGGGCTTAATTCATTTTGGGAAAGTCTCTTTTTTTTTTGTTTCAGCAAAACTCTTTCCTTGTGCATAAACTACTGACCATAAACCAAATTGAGGATGAACAAACAGCAAGGATCTTTCATCCCAAATTAGTTTTCAAAAACAACTAACAACTATATAATTTGGCCGAGTGTGTCCCAACCTTCCCATTACACTTAATTACACATCACAGTACACTGTACACAATGGTTAGGCCTTTTAACTCACAGCAACAATGTCCTAGAGACGATTAACAGAAGGTTGGACAGGACTTTTTGAGTTTGCAAGTTCTTCCATGTGGATGTGTGAATGATCATGTCTATATATTTGTATACCTTGTGGTCAACTGGTGATTGTTCAGGGTATATCTGACTTCCAATTTGAATAAAAGCTCCTTCATATCCCACAATACTACATCATTATAAGTTGAATAGATAATCAAAAAAAAAAATGGGGTGACCATTGTTGGCTTTCAAGTTTAGGCTTTTTTGAGGGCCATTAGTGCTATTTAAGCATGAATGTTAATCCTACAGTATAAAACACTGTATACAATGATACTTTTATGGTTAAATAAATAATGTGATATAAATATATAACAAAAAATATTACTTAATATATTCATTCATTCATTCATTCATTATCTTCCGCTTATCCTCTATTAGGGTCGCGGTGGGGTTCCCCATGCCCATCCAGGGGAGAACATCTCGGGCGCTGGGCAGATAGACCCAGGACAGGGCGCCAATCCATCGCTGGGCACACACTCACTCACACATACACACTCTAAATTGGGCAATTTTGAGAATTCAATTAACTTGATCCATGTTTTTGGACTGTGGGAAGAAACCGGAGAACCCGGAGGCCCCCCCCCCCCCCCCCCCCCCCCCCCCCCCCCCCCCCCCCCCCCCCCCCCCCCCCCCCCCCCCCCCCCCCCCCCCCCCCCCCCCCCCCCCCCCCCCCCCCTTAATATAATTAAATTAATTTCATTAATTTAGTTTGCCATAATACAAAAAACAGACTAACGTACAATGTCATTGCATTTGTAATGACTGTAATTACTTTCCGATACCGCGTCCGGTTAAACAGGATGAGCAGTATAAGTGTGTGTGGGTAAAATGTGCCCACAAGTACACAAGTCTCAATACAAAATTTGTTAATATATTTATTTAATCGGTAACAGTGTGTACTGGTAAAATTACTAAAAGACTAATGTAAGTACTGTCAAATAGATGTAATTACATGTTCTTGACACCTATTTGTGGTTGAACGACACGCCTTTATGTTCTTTTGTATTACTTACTTTGTTAAAAACCAGGCCTGAGCAGCCAACCAAGTGACCTGACAGTTCATAACTAGAATGTCCAACAAGCTATTGGCTTAAATTTTCAACCAACCAGGCTTAGCTTTGTTTTTCATTTTATTACTTACATAATAATATTATATTATTGATAATATAATATAATAAATGATAATATTGTCATTATTTACACCAGTTGCAGTGGCTATCTCTGATTGGAATAGCAGTGGAGGTCAGGGGCTAGATCACAGTGCCACTGTGACATCAAGCTTGGCACCCTTATTACCTCGTAAATATGGGTGTGGCACATCACTTTTATGAACATCCATCAATGGTATATAAAATGGGGATTTTTGCACAATAAGGTGGAAAGATTCTTCTAGCACTTCTAACTGGTCAAGAGTAGACCAAACATTATGTAATCAAGAAAGCCATCCAGACAAACCAGATCCTTTGAATATAAACAATTTGTCACAAAAGGGGTCAGATGTCAGGATGTCGAGAATGATAAGAATAGCCAGTGCTTAGTCAACAAACTGCAGTCGAGTAAGAACGCCCAAAAACATGGCTGGGCTATAACAGCCGTCAGAAAATTTAAAGGCCATAGCTACCTAAAAACAATTTTCCCTGTAATATAAAGACACTTTTAGCAGGGCTTCATAGCTAGCAAACTGTAATTCTATAGGGCATCTAAGGAAAAAACATGCTGTTTGTAGCATGTTAGTCAGTACCTCTATCTAATTTGTTGCAATTGTGAAAAGTTATTCTGTCCGCATGTTGTATATGTAGTGTGTGTACAACGTTTTGTTATGTGTGTATAATCAAAATATTTATATGAATGGTTAATTGTTGTGTTGTGATTTAATTATTTTTTTACCAATAGCAAATTGGTTGATGGTGTTTACTTTGGTTGTGTGTGCAGATTGCCGTATTATCAGTATTTTGGTGGTGTATCAGCAATGAGTAAAGAGCAGTATTTGAAAATAAATGGTTTCCCTAATAACTACTGGGGTTGGGGGGGTGAGGATGATGATATCTACAATCGGTGAGTATATACACACACAGACACACACACACGCAAAAAATGTACACATTTACAAACTCACTACAAATACCAAATAGACAAACACACACACGCATACAGATGCAAACAAAAATCACACACTTACTGGTACAAACACAAATACACAGACACGCACATACACAAAACTCACACATGCACACATACAATTGCAAACACACTTGATCACACACGTTCCTAATTCCTTAATCTTTTTGCTGGTGTCTTTTAAGGTTGAGGTTTCGAGGAATGCACATTTCTCGGCCAAGCAGTGACATTGGGAGGTGTAAAATGATTCGTCATACAAGAGACAAAATGAATGAACCCAATCCTCAGAGGTACACACCCAATTGTCTTCATACACTGTTTTCTTACATTCCAGGGTCCTTGTTATACCATATTGGAACAGGAACTTGGGGTACACTTCCATTCCAGCGTCCTTGTTATACCATATTGGAACAGGGACTTGGGTTACTCAGTATTACTCAATTTTTTTTTCTTTTTAAGTGGTCAGAGTTCTCAGTTATAGAAGAAATAATTGTATTTTCAGTGACTTAAAATGTGTGATTAAGGTTGCTCACTCCCAACACGATTTTACCAACACTGTCCATAAGGCTGAGTCACTTTTTAGAAACATTTTAAAAACCTGGGTGGCATGATGACTTAGTGGATAGTTTGTCTCCCAGCGCTGGGGATCCAGTTAAGAATCCCAATCTTGGTGGATTTACATGTTCTCCCTGTGTCCCTGTGGGTTCTTCCAGGATCTACGGTTTCCTCCCACAGTCCAAAAATATGGATTCAATATAAATTGAATGCTGTAAATTGCTCCATATAGTATGTGTTTGTACTATGAAAAAATTATAATAATCTAGAAGCCAGATTGGATAATTATCAAGTTGAATTATATTATAATGTAGCTGTTTGTTCCACAGACTTGTGTTGTTCTCTGAATTTGTAAGTCATTTTGGATAAAATTGTCTGCTAAATGACTAAATGTAAATGAAAAAGTAAACAATGCCTCATTTACTTTGTCACAATATTGTCAGTGTCCCTAATTTTGTGTTTATTAACTTACCAAATCACTTTTGGCCCAGTGTTTTGTTTTCAGCAGCTAAGCTACCTACTGATTTAATGAACACTAACCTCAAAAGTACACACCCAGTTGGTTTTCATAGACTTTTCACTTATATCCCATGGTACTTGTTATACCAGTATACCACTTGTTATGCAAACTCTAAAACAAGGGCACTAATAATATTGGGACACAGTAAATAAGTACCCGTTTACATAGGACCGCAATCATAAGGCTTCAGGCACCGTAAACTGTAAACAATAATTTATTTTATTAAATAATCCTTAAATTATCTCTAATACTTAAAGGTGAATAGATATGGAGTAATATAAAGTAATATTTAAAATAATGCAAAAAACTCAACGCACCAATTTTATAGAGAATATGGAATACAAAGAATATGGAACATTACATTGTGCGAGTAATAAAAAATTTTTGAAACATTAATTATTGTTTCTAAAGGTAATATAATACTGGTAGAAATCAAAAAAGGCATACAGATTATTATTTGGCAATAGATGAAAGCATTTTTAAACATCTTTGGTAAAACTCTGTTCTGAATTATTTGTATCTTATTTGTGTACATCTATGAATCAAAAGCATCACTGCAACACATATTACTGGAAATTGAATTATGAACTACATTAATGAACTAATTGAATTATGATGCCTTTACAACCTAGCTGGGTAAAAATATTACTGAAAACCTGCCACTGATTACTGAAAATGTACATGTTTTTGGATACCCAGGTCACCATGTTATCATTAAATATGTGTTCGTGTCTTACAGGTTCAATAGAATTTCAAACACGAAGGAAACAATGGACACTGATGGAATTAACTCATTAAAGTATGAAGTAGTGCGTCTGGAAAAAAACAGACTGTTTACTAAAATCATAGTGGATATTGGAAGTCCCTGATAGATGAAAACTCAACTCCTCTGTAATTATTATAAAAAATTATAAAAAATTTTATAAACATATATATATATTTTTTTTACTTTGGCCACCACTTGAGGGATGAAGGTAAAAATATTAAAAAGTCAGTACAGAGATTTGTATCCTGAAGCATTAGGAAAGTCATGGTCAAATTCCATGTATAATTGATTTTAGTAAGTAAACATACACAAGGACTTCCTCTACAGGGAACAAATGTTTGCACTTTTTAATGCACAGTTTCTGTCTATTTATTTAGTTTTGCCTATTGGGAAACTAGTAAGATGTTTAAAGTAGTGATATCAGGAACCTGGAGATTTTTTATTAGCATAGGGAAGATGAAAAATGACCAGGGTACATAAAAGACAGCATGTAATGTTAGAGGAACCAAAGACAGAACACAAGGGAATAAAGGCTTGTCATAAGCTGCAGGGTGTGTGTCCATTATTTCTTTTTACCCTGATCAAGCAGGAAAAATAAAACATCAAACGTGTCATGCTTTTACCCACATTAAGTGTAATGACAGAAAACCTCCTAATTTCTGGTATGCCTAGTCAGTATAACCAGAACAACTGGTTCTGGATGACTACACATAACTCGACAAGCGAGTACTCAGCAAGAGCGTATTGTAGCAGTGTAACCTAATCTGAATCTAAATTATAATGTTTACTGGTAAATAGAGAAAGCGTAATAATCTTTTACACAACCATCTGTAATACACAGCTATTCTCTACATCATTTGCCTTTATCCCTAAGCCTATATCCCTAAGCCGCAAACGGACAACCCAAGCATACAACAGGGAGGACTCAAATGTACAACTCTAAAAGTACAGGAATGTAACAACCAACTGTTAATGACACCCACACAAACATATTCATGCCTCAAATAACACAATGTTTTATAACTGATTTTTTTTTTGTTGTTGTTGTTACATTATATACACAAACACTTTGGAACACACACTTAATTATTTAATAAGGTTTTTTAATTGAGTCCCATGGCCAAAGGATAGGCATTTTGGACAATGCACTTTTGTTTAAGCATGACTGTACACTAGTGCACAAGTGGTTGTTAAGTTTAGTGTGACAAAAAAACAACAAAAAGCCCTCTGACATTTTAAAAAGCCCTGAGAGGACGAGTCCCACATTTCTTCTTTTTTTGTACAATCACTGTCTGTTGGAGGATTTGGTAGCTCAGTGGTTGGGGTGTGGGGCCTAACAATCAGAAGGTTGTGGATTTAATTCACAGGTCCACTCAGGTCACCAATGTGGGTCCTTGAACAAGCCTTTGCTCCAGGGATGCTGTGATCTGACCTCAACCATGTTGGGATACTTGGGACACTGCTAAATGACCAAATGTAAATGTCTATTTGTCGCACCGCCTCTAGGTGGCAGTAAGAGACAATACAGACAAACTCAGTCTGCCTCAAGTATGACAGAAGAAAGTTTATTGTTTACGAACAGAAATAAACGATGTAATAACAAAACTACAAAATAAGCAAAGAAATAAAATAATTATGTAAGAAACACAATCAAAGCTCGAACGACGGAACAAACGGACGACCTACAACGCGTCGTAAGCGAGTTCCAAAATATTTCAGTAAAATCGTACGTTACGGTTTTTTTTTTTTGTTTGTTTTATGTTGCTGGTGCGAAACTTACGGACTGACAACTGTCTGACTCAGTAACATGCCTGAAACTACACATCAAAAAAGTGGCATAATATAAGCTTCTATGCTGCGCTTCACAGAACATATTACGTTTTGTGATGTCATAAATTTAAACACTAATGACAACTTGGCTGACAAGAATAACAGTGAACAAACTATTTTGACCAAGACACAATTATGCTATCTCATCTCTCAGTCTTCCACTTAATCCTTTACTAGGGTTCCACGTGCTTATTCAGGGACAAATGCACCCAGGACAGGATGCTAATCCATTGCTGGGCACACACACAGTCACAGATACTCTTTATGGGGAACATTTAGAGCAGCCAATTCACCTTGAATTCATGTTCTGGGACAATGCAAGGAAACAGGAGAACCAGGAGGACACAGGAAGAACATGATAACTCCTTCCAGATCAGGATTCAAACCTATAGACCACCAGCCCGGAGAGGCGGACATGCTAACGTCCCTGCCACTGTGCAGCCACCTATGGATTATTCATCCTGAATTCAATAATTATCAGGCATCAGTATGTCTTTTGTCTACATTTTGTTTATCTAGTTTATTCAGATGAAACTACTGAAATCATGACAGTTATTTTACTTTTTTTTTAAACAAATGTCAAGAACCACTTATTTTATTTGTCTTTATTATGAATTTTATTTAAATGTAATTTACCTCTATTAAATTGTTAATTTTTCAGTTTCTTAAAGTACTTAATATTGTTAAGCAACAGATATGAAATTAATGTATTACATTTTGCTGCATCACTATCGATTGACCCATTAAAAGCCTATCATTTAGAGAGTATGTATTGAGGTTAAGGCATGTTTTAGCCTACAGTGAAACATATGGACCACACATTAATAGGTACATCACACTAGATTAAACAAAGAGTTGTCCATTTATTTATAAGTTAGTAGATTAAACTAATTTATCCAAGAACGCTTGATTTTGATTCTACAAAAACATCTTCATAAAGCAAAAATTTGAACAGTTCAAATGAGAAGACAAATCAGATTGTATCACTTTGCTTTATTGAAAGATTTTTAGTCCATTGAGATACTACATTGCTCAATTAATTTAGCATGCGCCATCTTTCAGGATCAAAATGTCAGTTTTAGTAGACCTATAGGGAGAAGAGTACACACACACACACACACACACACACACATATATATATACAGTGCATCCGGAAAGTATTCACAGCACTTCACTTTTTCCACATTTTCTTACGTTACAGCCTTATTCCAAATTGTATTACATTAATCTTTTTCCTCAAAATTGTACACAAAATACCCCATTATGACCATGTGAAAAAAGTTTTCTTGAGAGTTTTGAAAATTTATTAAAAATAAAAAACTAATAAATCACATTTACATAAGTATTCACAGCCTTCGCCATGAAGCTCAAAATTGAGCTCAGGTGCATCCTGTTTCCACTGATCATCCTTGAGGTGCTTCTACAGCTTAAATGGAGTCCACATGTGGTAAATCCAGTTAATTGGACATGATTTGGAAAGGCACACACCTGTCTATATAAGGTCCCACAGTTGACTGCATGTCAGAGGGCAAACACTAAGCATGAAGTCAAAGGAATTGTCTGTAGACCTCCGAGACAAAATTGTCTCGAGGCACAAATCTGGGGAAGGATACAGAAAAATTTCTGCTGCGTTGAAGGTCCCAATGAGCACAGTGGCCTCCATCATTCATAAATGGAAGAAGTTTGGAACCACAGGACTCTTCCTAGAGCTGGCCGGCCGTCTAAATTGAGCGATCGGGGGAGAAGGGCCTTGGTCAGGGAGGTGACCAAGAACCCGATGATTACTCTGTCAGAGCTCCAGCGTTCCTCCGTGGAGAACCTTGCAGAGGGACACCCATCTCTGCAGCAATTCACCAATTAGGCCTGTATGGCAGAGTGGTCAGGCAAAAGCCACTGCTTAGTAAACGGCACAAGGCAGCCCGTTTGGAATTTGCCAAAAGGCACCTGAAGGACTCTCAGACCATGAGAAACAAAATTCTCTGGTCTGATGAGACAAAGATTGAACTATTTGGTGTGAATGCCAGGCGTCATGTTTGGAGGAAACCAGGCACTGCTAATTACGAGGCCAATACCATCCCTACAGTCAAGCATGGTTGTGGCAGCATCATGCTATGGGGATGTTTTTCAGCAGCAGGAACTGGCAGACTAGTCAGGATAGAGGGAATGATGAATGCAGCAATGTATAGAGACATCCTGGATGAAAACTTGCTCCAGAGCGCTCTTGACCTCAGGCTAGGGCGACGGTTCATTTTTTAGCAGGACAATGACCCGAAGCACACAGCCAAGATCTCAAAGGAGTGGCTTCAGGACCACTCTGTAAATGTTCTGGAGTGGCCCAGCCAGAGCCCAGACTTGAATCCGATTGAACATTTCTGGAGAGATCTGAAAATGGCTGTGCACAGACGTCTCCCATCCAACCTGATGGAGCTTCAAAGGTACTGCAAAGAAGAATGGGCAAAACTGCCTAAGGATAGGTGCGCTAAGCTTGTGGCATCATATTCAAAAAGACTTGAGGCTGTAGTTGCTGCCAAAGGTGGTTCAACAAAGTATTAAGCAAAGGCTGTGAATACTTATGTAAATATGATTTCTTTGTTTTTTAATTTGTTATACATTTTCAAAACTCAACAAAACTTTTTTCACATGGTCATAATGGGGTATTTTGGGTAGAAGTTTGAGGAGAGAGATAAATTTAATACAATTTGAAATAAGGCTGTAACGTAACAAAATGTGGAAAAAGTAAAGCGCTGTGAATACTTTCTGGATGCACTGTGTGTGTATGTATATATATATATATATATATATATATATATATATATATATATATATATATATATATATATTATTTTTAATTGTACATATTTTTAATTGTACATATTTAGGCCTCTTTTCTATATTTTTCTTGTGGTAAACTTACAGTCTCTTCACACACAGGCCACACTCATTAGCGTAGGTGTTTCCATCCGTGCCACACACAGGTGCAAAATTCATGGGACAAGCCTGGATCTCTGACATCTCACTGCATGTAGGCTATAATACACACACACACACACACACATATATATATATATATATATATATATATATATATATATATATATATATATATATATATATATATATATATATTGTAAATATATCCATTGACTAAAGTTTATATAGAAAACTAAGTTCCCACACATTAGCTGACCTGTAAGATGTTTTGATCTTAGTTTAATCTTAGACAGCTAATGGCTGCAAACTATAGAAGTTTGACAAAGTCACATTTTTTACCATTCCTTTAAAACATTTAGTACTCTATCTAAGCACTATTATAAGTATTGTATAACAGGTTAAAATAAAAAAAAAGTTTATTAGTTCACATGTACATGGCAACATGAGTTATATACAGTATTTAACATTTCACATACTGTTTATTGTTTAGCGTTAGCACCTTCAGCTTGACAGCTAGTGCTAGTGTTTAAACAAACCCAACTTATTTTTTGCTGCTGTTACTTACACTCAATGCGTTGCACTGTATATTCTTAACTGTTATTTTTGTACAGCTATAATATTCAAATTATGTATCTTATTCTATTTCGATGTATCATAAATGCACCAATATTATACTTGATAGTAATACCTGCACTTTATTTACATTGGATTTCTAATACATTTCTATGTATAACATTCTATTAAAAGCTGCAAAGTCAATTGTGAATTTGTGTGAAGAATTTCTGTTCTGTTCTATATGTTTTGTACGACACACAGCCACTTTCCTCACTCTGACTCAAAAACACTCACCTTTATGAACAATTCAGATCCTACTGATCCTAGAAACAAACAAAGAACGTTTAGGTTTAAGTATTAAAACAGTATAATACTTCAATCTGATAGAAATAAAGTTACCTGCTGCAAAAAGAAGCAATATCATGAAAAACGCAGACATTCTTAAATAAACTGACACGTTGCCTTACACTCCCAAAATTAGTATGGTACACAGTGGGAAAACACACCTGTATATCTATATATATATATACACACACACACACACACACACACACACTTACTGGCTTTCCTGATAAGAAGTTTCACCAGGCTGATCTATATGAAGTTATAACAGGCAATAAAACACATTTTTTTTTACATGACAAGTAAAGCAAACATATTAGCACGGTACCAACATAGTAAACCAACATTTGTTTTTATACATTTCTTAATCTCTTGTTTATAAACTCAGTGTGCAGGCCAGTTAATTTTTTATATTAATATTATACGCCTGGGGCGGCACGGTGGCTTAGTAGTTAGCATGTTCTCCTCTCAGCGCTAGGGATTCCCGGTTCGAATCCCCATCTGGGTGGAGTTTCCATGTTCTCCCCGTGTCCGTGTGGGTTTCCTCCGGGTTCTCCAGTTTCCTCCCACAGTCCAAAAACATGGACCAAGTCAATTGAATTCTTCAAAATTGCCCCATATAGTGTGTGTCTGTGTGAGTGAGTGTGTGCCCAGCGATGGATTGGCGCCCTGTCCTGGGTCTATCTGCCCAGCGCCCGAAACATTCTCCCCTGGATAGGCATGGGGAACCCCACCGCGAACCTAATAGAGGGTAAAGTGGGAGATAATGAATGAATGAATTATACGCCTGAAATAAAGCAATCCGAGCACTAATGTACACGTCAAAGGAGAGATTAGATGAAAAACAATACTTATTATTTATTGTTATTTATTTTTTATTATATGTTGTTAAATATGGAGTGATTAAAGTTGACATTTTTTAAAATTTGTAAGCCAATTTGGATTTTGTGCTTTTAAACGTCTGAGTTTGAATTAAATTTAAGTTCCTGAAAGTTTGCTGCGACTGCAACCCTGTTCTCACCAGGAAGTTGGGATATGCGCCATCTGCTGATCAAGACTTGCATTTATTGACTAATTCGGTTAAAGCGTACACTAGACTGATTTTATTAAGTTAATTGCCTTAGTGTTACTGAAGTACTGTAATGAACGAATTACAAATACCATACACTTGCAGATCTACTGAGTGACTAAATCTATTTCAGTATGCTAAAAAAATTATTTCGTTAAAAAAAAAAATCAAAGCTTGGTGTGGGGGGCTCATCCTCCTTGAGTGACCGGGCAAGAATAACAGTGTAAGACAATAAGGTACAGATTATAGTAAATAATCAAGTGTCCATTTATAAACAAGACTGTTTATAAATAAAAACGTGTTTCAGTTCAGTTACTAATAGAATGCTATCTGAACTATTTATGTGAGTTTTTCAACAACAAATTACTGTCACCTTTTAATCCTCAGTTATAGTGAAAATGCTTAAAAGTCATCACGATAACATTCTTACATTGTTGTAAATAAGGACCTCGTGACACCTTAAAATGGATAAGAAAAGCAATTAGAGAATTTAAGTAATTTACAGTAATTATGTAGCAAAAGGAATTTAAGATGTGCAACATGTGACCCCAGCACTGCAGATTAGAGTAGCATAACTAAAATAGGCAAGATGTCTCTCCTGGAATAGCAGCATTTGAGCAGCAGCACCTACTTAACAAAGTTGAATATTAGCTCTACATAATGTACAGAGATTAATTAAATGCAAATGTAATGTGTTTTTAATGTACCTTTCACGATTGTTTGTAATGTAGTATATGGTATGAAATTAATAAAATTGTGTAATCAGTGTGAAACATAATTAGGTTTAGAAACCAGTTCAATTTTATGTAATAATTTATTAGACCTGTTAGAGGTGATTTACAGGTTCTAACATTACATACAGGTTCATGTTTTTGCATTGCAAAAATAGCAATTCATGAAAAATGTACCTAAACACACTTCATACTAGCCTGCTATTGAAATATTCTCAAAAGCAATTGTTAATTCAGGCAGAAGATGTGAAAAAACTTTCAACTCCTTAGAAATTTACATCGCTGAGTCTGTGTGGTTAGACAGTGATCACATAGACCATTTCCAAAGCTAATGGATAAAATTAAAAGCATATTCTTTAGAGAAAGAAAAACATTAAACATTCAAACTAAATACTAAACACACTAAACAAAAAAACATTCCTACTTTGAAACACTTTGGGATGGCCATGGTTTGGACCTGCTTTGTTGCATCTGACTGGTAAGGTCTGTTTTAAAATCATAACATAAAAATTGTTAATTCTACTGCATGTACAACTTATGTGTCTGTTTAAAGTGGATTTCGTCGACTTATTAGAATAATATTATGATGATAAATCCCAAATTACAGTTAGATCATGGTTATTTAGTCATTGTAAAATGGTGTTAAGTTTTATTTGTTGAAATTAACATTTGTCACAAGAAAAAATATTTACTTTTATTTAAAATGTAATTTTATTTTTGCCATATAGTAACAATTTATCAAATTTTTTTTTTTTTTTTTCTGGCAGGAGCAAAGCAGCAGTTCCATCTCCATTGGTGTCTATTTTTCTTGTTTGCTGATGCTGAACATGCTGATAATGAACATTCTCTGTTAAATATGCATTGCCTGCAGTTGTATTCTCATCTATATGTATTTTGCCCACTCATGATGATTGCCCCAGCTGTTTTGTCATAGAAAATCTAAATCCATCAGCTCATCCACTGCTTTGAGCGATTCCTCAAGCATAAGAGCCTGTCCCTGCTGTCTCTGCTCCAAGCATTCTTTTAAACTATATCTGAACTGTTATCAATAAAAATAACCATATAAGAAAAACTTTTACATTTTCTACTTCTTATACAGTATTGTAAAATTTGGTACTAATTAAAGCTGCCATAGTAACCATTCTCCACCTTTAGTAATCTTAAAATGTATGATCAATGTGGTCTGGCATGAAGCATGGTGAAGACATCATGCTGCACTGATGCCAACAGGCCATTACAGATTGCCAGATTGAGATTAATTCTGTTTTTTGTCAGAAGTAAGTGGTGACAAATTAAATTACACAAATTAACTAATAGCCACATAATTCTGTTTATTTATATTGGATTAATTTTAGTTTATTCCAAAATTATTTTGAAAATATTAAGTATAATGTGTATTATTTTAGATGAACATTTCTTTAACACAAAATACTATAGGTGAAGCACACTTTACAAAAGAATGTCAGTTGATTAATGATCAATAAACAACTTTATTTTACAGATATTTCACTACATGAGGGCTGAATTTTATGAAACATAAGTACTAAATAACAAAACTACTTTATTTGGGTTGTTTACTTTTTCCAAGGAGCGAGATGCCAATGGGATTCCACAAGAAAGTATGTTTTAGAAGTGTAAAAAAAATAGCACTAGTTTCATATTGTCCCATTTATATAAAAATAAGTACATGACCTTGCATTTTGGGCATTTTTATGTCTCCAGTTTTTCAGAACAGTTCGGGTAATGTGGATTGTCAAGTGATGTAAGTGTATTTTTGAATGGCTGTATGGTGTATTGTATGGCGTGTTAATGAAGTGAAAGCATCATACTGTTTTTTTTTCAACAGTAGGCTAAAACAAACTTTCTGATCTGGCAACCCTGAAATCATCCAACTGGTGTAGAAATTTACTAATCACTACTTAAATGCTTTTAATCAGACAGTGATAAAGTGTAAAGTGTTCTCATCAGTTGCTGATTAATAGTTTACCATACCCTTCTAGTAGAATAGTGGAAGGTTGCCAGGTTGTATTATTTAGTAAAAAAAAAATATATATATATATATACCAAAACCTAATTCTGTTTTGTAATTTGAACCTAATTAAAAATATACTTATAAAACTTATTTTTCATTTTCTGCCATTTACACCTTGTATATAAAAAAATTATAAACACATTTTGATGCAAAATTATTCTGGCCAGGGTCAGACTTTTCCTGACATTTCCGCTTTGGCCCACTTGCTGCGTGGATTGCCAGCATTTGGGTGAACTTCTCCTGTTTGCAAAATATGAGCCACATATTTCTCATGTGTAGGTAGCAGTTCCAAATCTTTACAAGATGTGGACCATATACGCAGCAGTGCAATATGCTTGTAAAACATGGATCAGAGGTGTTCTGTTACATTTGGGGCATTATAAATATTTTATTCTGTGCTATTCATTGAGCCTTAAGTTTCTTCTCATTGTACAGAGCAGTTTAGGCATTGAGGTTATTTATGGTGGAGCTGATAGAAATAAACACTTCTCACATTACCTTTGGAAAATTTCTGCCTAATTTTATATTTATGGTTCACAAATCATGACTATTAATATAAATTCTCTCACTTCAATAGATTCTTTACTTGATAAATTTTAGTGGACAGTTTTTTAGTGGACAGTTTGTCAAAAAAATCTATACTATTTTTAGTTCACAAATTAATTGTTTGAATTTTGTCCAAAGGTGTTTAATAAAGTTATGGTCATAGCTCTGTGGATTTAAAATAAATAATAATAGAAAAAAGTTTTTACACACATAAACCTTTACATTTATTAACATAAATAATCTCCTAGCCCCTCCTATTTTGAAGGGATACACTGACATTGTCCCTCCTATTTTTCTGGCTTGTTTTGTCTGTGATGTCTGTTGGGTGGTATTCCATTCATTTTGTGGGTGATTTTGGGGTTGTTCATAATGTGAATAACAGGCAACCAGGTTAATGAGTAGCTGTTTGTACTTAGGACTGACGTGGAGTTTGTATTCTGCCCTTCATATAGATAGCTACTACTGAAATTCTGTGTTTCTTTTTTCCTCTCTCTCTCTCTTTCTATCTCTCTCTCTCTTTTCCTATCCCTGGTCCACTGTTTCTGCATCTTCTCATCACCATGCGGTTATTCCTGCTGGGCTGTTTGGCTGCCTGGATCACACACTTCTCTTATGGTAAGAACACTTTATTTATTTTGTCTGAAATTCAGACTGACAGTTTAGGCTTAAAGATACTAAAGCAGATGTGACCTATGACCCCTGAGCAAATACACAGATGAGCTGGAAGTATTTAGTGTGAATCTACTTCACAGAAACAATTGATTACATTAAGTGCTCTAGATCTTTTTTTATTATTTAATATACAATTTTAATAAATCTGTATGTGCCACTGTGGGTTCATTCATTGTGTGCCCAGATTAAGTTAATGATTATATCAGAGTTGAGCAACATATCTCTAAGATTAGAATCCACAGCTTCCAATGCCCTATCAAGTTCATGTAAAAATTATTCAACTGTGTCTCAAATGTCCAAAAGTATTTATTTTGTAATAAATTGAGCTTTTTTTTGTAAACAAATAGCTTGATGCTCTGTCACGTTACATCTTCACATCTGGCCACATTGTAGTATATGTGCTTTAATTCTGTCCTAATTAAAAAGCATTTACTTAAAGTATTTAACAAAATAATTATACCTGAACATTTAGGTATTGATAAAAGTTTTATTTCTTATAGTCAATGTCCTTTATATATAAACCACTAACGACGAAGTTAGGTTTTTTTGATTAATGGAATAACAGATGTGTGTGGATGCCCTGTTTAATTATATTAATTTTAATTATATTAGTCATAGTTCTTTATGTTAAGTGTAGATGAAAATTAAGTGTAAATTAAGTGTAGATGAAAAAAAAAGGTCTAAGTAAAACAGAGTGAGCTGTTAAATCACTGCCTATGAAGTGAATGATTATTGTGTCCTAATCTTCAAATGTTTTCTATATAGGAAAAAAGCAGTTGTTTTCTACAAACTATTGCTCTTCTGTAAGTTAGAAAGTAGCTTAATGACTACCTGGATTTTTGTTAAACTTTTGCATAGGGCTTTATACATAGTATAAGCCAAATGTATTAAGTCAAGTATAAATTTAAGCCAAATATAAATTTAAAAAGAATAAAAGAAATTTAGGATTTCTATAAGCAAGTCTCAAGTTTCATTTTACAGTGTAGAGTAAATATAGCACAGTTTCACAAAGATCTAACAAGAGTTTTAATAATTGGGTGATGAGATGATGTCATGCATAAAGGTCTTAAGTGACACGTCAGAATGGACAAAGTCACTCTGTAGTAAGCAAAAGAGATAAAGAACAAACGATAGAGAGATATAGGAAGATTGATAAAGCTTGTAAGAAAGCAAGTGGATTTTCAGTAATTCCTAAAAAGCTTACTTTAAAAGTAAGTTGTAAAAATAAGGGAAATTATGTTGTGCTTAGGCCTATACTGTCTCTTATTGTTATTGTTTGATTACTATTTTTTAGAGGGATTCTTTGTATAATTTTTCTTAAGAAACTGTAAATTGGATCGGTCATTACGTTAAAAAAATTCAACAAACTTGTGTGATATTTAACCTTTGAATTATTAATTTTAGATATCTATACTTAATAAAAAAATGTGGACAGGTGTGGCTGAATTTGGAGAGTCCCACATGTCTTTCTTCTTCAACCTACAGTCCACGTTGCGTACACATGACCTGTAGGTTCTTAGCATGGGTTCTCAGCTTGAAGTGTTGTTTCAGGTGCAGGTGCAGGACCACGGCTTAATGATGGACGTGCTTACAGATTTAGCTACAACACAGAGCTTGGCCTTAACCAACCCAAGGGGGCAACCCGAGGAAATGCGGGTTTTAGGCTCTCTTGTGATGTGGAAATTACCTTGGCATGGAGAAACCCAGAGAACAAGGATGACCAACTGCTTCGAGTTAAGGTCAGAACAAATCTGCATCTGCAATCTACTCATTTTGGGGGAATTAGCACTCATCTTCATGAGGGAACAGTTTCAAGTTGCATGATTTGTTTTAAAATTACACTATTCTGTATTCTTACTGTACATAGGATTTTAGTTAAAATGGAAAATCATTAATTTTGAAAATGGATACTGAATCGTTACACAATCTCTACATTAGTTTTAACCTTAATTAACACTGTTAACACCGCCTCACTGCTCAAGTAGTATGAGTCTCCCACTGAGCCTCTATCCTTAAAATGTTTGTTCTTTAAAAACCAACAACACAAGGGAGATACGAAGTTTGGAAAGTTTAAAATGTGTGGTGCAGAAGCTTAAAGATTAGGATCAATTTATGCTGCATTGTGCCAAGGGCTACATTTATGATTTAGTGTATTTAGGCTATGGTTTACTGTATTTGATGCTTAAGTAATTATATTGGATATATTGCTAATAAAGTTGCCACTGTGCTACCCATACAAGGATTAATAAAAGTAAAAATGGGAATATGGTACTCTTTTATAAAAAATATTTATATATATTTTTTATGTTTCAGATCTCAAAAATTCAAATCCAGAATGCTGTACAGCGTTCCCTGAAAAACAATGTGTTCCATGGTTTGAGTGCAGAGGAAATTTTGGGTAAAGAAAAGGTGGAGGCACTGCAGAGATCATTTATGCTGCTCTGGAGGATGGGCAAAGTACTTTATTTACTTTTTTTAATTTTTTTATTTTTTTATTATAACATTACAAGTTACACGTATTATTGTGCAGGTGAGAAGTCTCTACACTCACAAGGCAGAGCCTACGATTATCAAGAATCTGAAAAGGGGTGTGGCAAGCATGCTGATGATACAGCTGAAATCTGGGAAAGTGGTGGAGGTAATAGACATGTTTACAATATTACACTAATTCTAGAAAGCATTATTAATAAACAACAGATGAAAATAGTGTATATATATATATATATATATATATATATATATATATATATATATATATATATATATATATATATATATGACCGAATCGCACTGCAATTTTATCCAGTTCCATACAATAAATTTGTACATTGCACGTGAACACAATCATAGACCTAACATTAATGTTTTTCAATGCAACAAATAGTACTTTATGTATGCATGTATGTCATGTATGCCATCAGCAACCACAATGTCAGAAATAAACTGTGATGTATGAAGCCCCAACTACTTTACTATAATAGTGGTAAATGACTGCCTAAAGAAAATTTCTCTTTGTTTTTTTTTTTACATAATAAGAGTATGTATTACTTTACTTTTTGTGTGTGTGTGTGTGTGTGTGTGTGTGTGTGTGTGTGTGTGTGTGTGTGTGTAGGCTGATGCATCAGGAAAATGCTTGGTTGAGTATAAAGCCACCAAGGATCAGGTGATTCGGACAAAACACATAGAGAGCTGCAAAACACAGGAGACCGGTTTTAGCACACATAGTCATGTAAGTATAAACACACACAAACACACACATGACTTCTAAAATTTTCTCTGCACATTTGTCTTAAATTCTTTTTGCATTCAGGTGTTGGGTGTAAGTCAAAAGTCAACTTCAATAACACTCATCATTCTGGAAAATGGATTTATTAAATCAGCTGTTGCAGAGGAAGAACACGTGCTGTTTGTCAACGCACATCACACCACAGCCACCAAAGTCCAGTCCAGGTGAGAAAAAGAAAAACCTTCAACATGTTAATAACACTATATCACACAGACAGTCTTATATGCAAGTTTAAATTTTAGTTGAATTATTATAGTCTAAATTGTTATGTGTTGACCAAGTTTGATAAGTGTTGGATAAGTGCAGAATTACATGCCATATATGGCACCATGTCAAACGTTTTATAAAGAGCCTTCAAATACCCAACATACCACAGCTGTATGTTTTAATATCAATTATTACTTTTACAGGCAGTCGTTCAGTCTGCTTGAGGTAACAGATGGATTGCCAGAAGCTGCAGGAAAAGATGTAAACTCTGTGGTTAAAAGCTTGGACCCAAATCTTGTCTCTGTTGGAGTAATGACAGAGAAACCAAAGAGTCATTGCAAGGGATGTCCTACAGTATGTTCAGACTTTATTTTATTATTCAAGCTCAAACATAACATAAACAAACATAATAATTATTGCTACTATTAGTAAAATAATTAAATAGCAATTTGTAGAACAAAACTAATAAGCATTTATTTTTTAATCATTTATTCTATGTTTGTAGCTTATGGATACATGGAAGGCAATCCATGTCCAGTTGGAACCAAACTCTCTGGCTAAGGCAGCAGCACCCCGCAGCTTCCTGACACTCGTCCAAAGCGTAAGATCTGCCAGCAAAGACGAAATCCTGCTCATACTTCACAACTGCAGCAAGACTGCCCTGTAAGTTAGTCTTCAGCAATAAATAATTTATTTAGTTCAGTTATTTCATTTGAATCTGATTTAAGTCATTTTCAATTATGAGTTTTAAATTAAATTTGATTCATCACTTTTTAAAGCTTTTTAAGCCCATTCCAGCATAAAACACAGGCAACACCCTGTACAGGTTGGCATTACATCACAGGACAGCCCTAATATATATCTATCTAGTTTACCATTAAGCATGTTTGTGGGAGAAACCCTCCGGAGAAAGGACAGTACAGACAAAGGAAGAACAAACAAATTCCATACACAAAAAAAATATCCTCACATGTTCCTAAGGTTACCCTCTTCCTTTTTGATCCTTTTTGTGTGGATTTGCATGTTCATCCTGAGTGTCTGTGGGTTTCCTCCACAGACAAAAATGTGTAAGTCAGGTATATTAGAGTAACTATATTGTCTGTAAGTGCAAATGTATTAGTAAATGTGAATGCCTCTTGATCAACTGTTGACCTGTCCACAATGATTTCCTACTTTTCCTCTAATAGGCACTGTAGTATGTTCCATCACTCTCCACAATAATTAAAAATTATTGAATGCAAATTCCTTAAATTGATGTAAACGTGCTGCTAGTAAATTCCAAATAAGCCACAGATTATTGGATACGTTTAGTTTAATTTTGTTAATGTAGATCTGATTAGTTTCTTTGAGTCATATTTGGTTACATTATCTCATGTTTAAAATGGTGTGGTTTATTGTTTAATGCAGTTACTCATCAGCATTAAGGCTTAATGACTGTTTGACTAAAAAAGTGTTTAGTCCTCAGTTGGTGGATGCTGTAACTTCAGCACAGACTGCTACCTCTCTGTCAGCCATACTAGAGTTCCTGGACTTTAGTAAAGTGGATGGTGTGCTGCTCCAGGAACGTTTTCTCTATGCATGTGGTTTTGCTTCACACCCTACCGAAAGTATGCTGCAGGCTCTGTTGGTAAGAACACACACAAATCACATACAATATCTACACACTGTTTTTGGTTTACAATTAATTACGTTTTAAAGACAAGGGTAATGCTACACATCTGCTACTAAGTACTTGGTAACTTTAATTTGATGTACGGTTTCAATTAAATAAGTTAAAAGCTGATTTTACGTTTGAAATACTGAGGTTAATTACTGAGCTCTTTTGGCTACTTTCATCATTTGGTAATAAATTTAAAAATGGTGTGTGTGTGTGTGTGTGTAGGATATCTGGAATGGAAAAATTGGCAGTAGTGACATCAAGGAGGCAGTGGTGATTATCATGGGAGCTTTGGTTAAAAAGCTCTGTCAGAAAGGAGAATGTGACTTACCGGTAAGTCCACTTATGTCATTCATCAGAAATGGTGAGAAGGTGGGGTGAAGGTAGACGGGTCAAAGAAGACTTTGATCGACAGATGACACACAGGGAGCAGATGTTAGATGTACTTTTATTATGTTAAATTTAATACATACAAAAATAATAAATGTGCAGAAGTTTAATGTTTGTGAAGGATGGGTTGCCATTTCGCTTACAAAATCAATAAAAGTTTATTTGAACAAGGTTGCGTAAACTGTTTTGTAAATTTATTTAATTACTGAATTAACCTGTTAAATGCTTTAGGTGATAACACAGGTTATAAACAGGTATATGTGCATTTGAGCTACAAGTAGATAACTACATTAGATATAATCAACATTGGGCCACCTCAAAATTGCCCCATTTAGAGTGTGTCTGTGTGAGTGACTGTGTGCCCAGTGATGGATTGGCGCCCTGTCCTGGGTCTATCTGCCCAGCGCCCGAGACGTTCTCCCCTGGATGGGCATGGGGAACCCCACCGCGACCCTAATAGAGGATAAGCGGGAGATAATGAATGAATGAACATTGGGCCATTAAAAAGGTTTGCAAAGTTGGTTGGGTGTCATGTACAGAGGTAATTTTATATAATTTCTTAGGTGATATTCTACTGTAAATGAAAAGTTCCACTCCTTCCAATATAAATAATATCAATGTCCATTGGTAACAGTTCAACACGTTAATCAAACTGAACTTGGAATGCAAACAAACGAATTGATTTTGTATCTTTTAATGAGTAAGTTTTTGTTTTTGTTGTCTGTGCCGTCTGAAGGTTGTGGTTACAGTTAAGCAACAGATCCTTGCAGGACCTGGCAGCACGCAGGATGAGACTGAAATTCAGACATACCTGCTCTCTTTAAAGAATGCGCTTCTCCCGGAAGCCATCCCACTGCTCACACAATTTGCGGAGTCTGATAGTGGCACTCTGAGTATGGCTGCGATCACAGCACTACAGAGATATGATCGTCAACTCATTACAAGCGAGGTCAAAATATACTGTCGATTGAGTTCTGTTGTATCTATTATAAAGTGTAATCTGATCTAACTAAAAAATTTGTCCTACAGGTGAAGCGAACCTTAAATCGTGTGTACCATCAGAACAGACGCATCTACGAGAAAAATATACGAGCAGCTGCTGCCGATGTGATTTTGAGCAGTGATCCATCTTATGAGGAGGTGAAAAACCTGTTGCTCTCCATCGGACACCTACCTCATGAAATGAACAAATATATGGTGTCCAAAGTAGAGGACATTTTGCGTTTTGCAATGCCTGCTAGGTGAGAATTGCCTACACTGCTACATAATGCATTCATAAGCTTGTACTGCATATGCAGGAGAGTATGTGTGCTAGTTTAAACCGACCTTCACAAGTCAGGTATACGGACTTACGGCTATAGAATTTAAAATGGTTTAAAATAATAATGTGTCGGCACGGTGGCTTAGTGGTTAGCACGTTTGCCTCTCAGCACTAGGGATTCCTGGTTCGAATCCCAATCTGGGTGGAGTTTCCATGTTCTCCCCGTGTCCGCGTGGGTTTCCTCCGGGTTCTCCGGTTTCCTCCCACAGTCCAAAAACATGTATCAAGTCAATAGAGTTTTCCAAATTGCCCCATGTAGAGTGTGTTTGTGTGCGTGTCTTTGTGTGTGCCCAGCGATAGATTGGCGCCCTGTCCTGGGTGTATCTGCCCAGCGCCTGAAACGTTCTCCCCTGGATGGGCATGGGGAACCCCCCCGCGACCCTAATATAGGATAAAGCGGAAGATAATGAATGAATGAATGAATGAATGAATGAATATGTAGTCAAAACCTGGAATTACATGATGGATAAGGTAGTCCTTTCTTTTTATTAGGGGTTGCCTCAGAGTGTTGATTTGTTGCCATCAGTTTTGCTGCCATTCATTAAAAAAATAAATATCATTAAGAACTATATTTCTTCTTTTTTGGTAGCAACATGGTGCAGAAAGTAACAAAGGACATAATTGTGCAGAACTATGATCGCTTTTCTAAGATTGGATCTTCATCTGCTTACTCCGGATACATGACACGTAAGTGACCCACTTGTTCTGTGCATCAACCCAGCAGGTTGTTTGACCTGAGGTGGGGGCATTAGAGAGTTATAAACTAAAAAATATATATATGAATTGCATTTTTAAATTTCTGGTGGCATGGTGGGGAAGTGGCTAGCACATTCGCATATTAGCCATAGGGATCCAGTACATTTGATAAAGATGCTTATATTGGTATTTTGAAAATACTTGTCAAGCCCTGTGTATATTTTAGCAGAACAATATCAGGCCTCATTCTGCAGGAATTACTACAGTGAGGCTTTTTATAAAAATCGGGATTGTGTGGTTGCATGGCCTTCTGACATTCTTAGTGTATGACATGCATTTTAGATTTAAGTTTCTCATTAAAAACACTGAAACTATTTCATTTGTCATTTTGTCTTGAATAAAGGTGTGATTAAATTAGTAAATTACTAGATATTGGGTTTGTATATTTTAAACTATATACAGCTTATTCCATTTTTCACTTCAGCTGTTTAGCAATATTGAATAAAACTGCTCTTAATTTAACAGAGTTGTCTCTTAAAACTAATTATATTTCCAAGCATTAGAAACAGTCTAATCAAGACTTTGCAAATATCAAATTCTTATGAATGTACAATTGATTTGGGAAATGGATTTTCAGGCATGAAACCTGGAAACGAGTCATTAGACTTGAAAACGTCAATGAAGAAACCTAATTAGGTTGCTTAGTTTAGCAGTATTGCCAAGATGGACATGACGTTGTAATGTTTTACCACAAGATGGCACCAAAATACATTTACACCTTCAATTACAGTAGCATTCATTCATTCATTATCTTTCGCTTATCCTCTATTAGGGTCGCGGTGGGGTTCCCCATGCCCATCCAGGGGAGAACATCTCGGGCGCTGGGCAGATAGACCCAGGACAGGGCGCCAATCCATCGCTGTGCACACACTCACTCACACAGACACACTCTAAACGGGGCAATTTTGAGAACTCAATTAACTTGATCCATGTTTTTGGACTGTGGGAGAAAACCGGAGAACCCGGAGGAAACCCACGCAGACACGGGGAGAACATGGAAACTCCACCCAGATGGGGATTCGAACCGGGAATCCCTAGCGCTGAGAGGCGAACGTGCTAACCACTAAGCCACTGTGCCGCCCATTACAGTAGCAATAAATATTTATTTTAATAAAGGTTTATTGACATCACATTCAAATAATTTTGCCAGTTATAATGATTGTATGATGGACTATAAAACTCATGTGCCAATAAAATTAAGTCTGCTAGATGACTAGTTTTTTTCTCAACAATAAATACGTCATGCATATATTGTTTGTAAATGTAATTTGTTTTCCAACCTGCAGGAGATACTGATGTCACCACCACCTACAGCTTAGACATCCTATACTCTGGTTCAGGAATCTTGAGGATGAGCAACATGAACATTTACGGTCAGAGCAATGGTGCTCTCCTGCATGGCCTGCAGGTAGTTTGACTGCAAATGCTTAAATAAACTAAGTGATGTAAAAGCAGTATACAAATACAGCAATGGTAAAAGTTCAATAAGTTTAAAAGTGCAATAAGGACTTTGTTAAAAGGTTTTAATGCAGTTTTTACACATTCTCACCCAGGTATCAATTGAGGCACAGGGTCTGGAGTCTTTGATTGCAGCAACGGCTGATGAAGGTGAGGAGGAGTTGGAATCGTTTGCCGGCATGTCGGCACTTCTGCTGGATGTTCAGCTTCGACCAGTTACCTTCTTCAAGGGCTACAGTGACCTAATGAGCAAGATGTTTTCCTTATCAGGAGACCCTATAAATGTTGTGAAGGGTCTTATCCTTCTGACTGACCACTCACAGGTGAACAATCTAATTTCAGTGTTTTGTATGTATATACAGTATTATGTCTTAGTAATATTAGTTTGTGCTTGTGGTATAGCCTATTTTTAGTTAAATAATTGTCATAATTCTTACTATTGACTACATTCTTTCTTAGTATGTTGCAAAATCTAAGAATTTCAGCTCCATTTACCTTTGGGACTCGGAATAAATTGTTTATGTTTACAAATGTAACTGAACTTAAAATTAATTTAGAATGTTAAACCAAGTCCCATATACAATTTTGTGTAATAAAATTTTGTTCTTGTTAGTTTATTGCAATTAAACTAACAAATTTTTAACTTCAATATTTGTTTCTTTCTTAGGTGATACCTTTGCAATCTGGCTTGAGAGCTGCGATTGAGTTCCAGGGTGGTTTAGCTATTGATATCTCTGGAGGCATGGAGTTTAGCCTCTGGTACCGGGAATCCAAGACTAGTGTTAACAACAGGTACAAAATGAGTGCTGGGCAAAGAGAAGTAACCTTATTAAGGTTTAGTTGCTGGGCATTTTAACTACAAAAGATAAGACTTAACTAGATATGTAAATATAGCCCCTGACAATTGCAGACTTTGGCTTGATCACCAGCCACTTTGCTACTATCATACATTTCTAAATCAGGTCTGGTCTGTTTCAGCAATTAATTAGGGCTGTCATGTGGTTCGAACATCTACAGATAGGCTTAAGGGCTTCAGTAAGTTTTAAGGTACCACAGTCTACAAAAGGTTCTAGTCTGCTGGCTTCTGGACACAAGCCTAGAAATGCTAATCCGACTAAGGGCTAGCCAGGAAACAAACACTGTCAAGTAAAACAGTTGTTGTTGGGATAGGCGAGCACAGGTGTACGGGTTATCGGCTTCACTGCTAATGCTAACACTTGCATTTGTGTTTCAATTGCAAACTTAATACTACCACTAACTTTTGTAGTGTATGACAATCAATAGTGTTATTAGTATCAATGTTGAGTATACCCACTGCATGCTGAGAACTATTTGTGTCAGCATGGTAAAAGCCACAGTTATGGGGCATTTTTAATTTGTTTGTTTTGAAGAAATCCTGTCAAAACAGCCTTAAGAGTTTGGTACCATGTATGATTTGCATAAAAACTATTTATAACTTCCTCAATGTAGTATATTTATATTTTGTGCAGCAACTTTAGAGTTTCGGACACAGCTATACAGAACCATAGAATGTGTGTAGGCCTACTTAAGTAAAAATCTAACTGGCATATTTAAATATGGACTTTGTTGTATATCCATGATGTCTGTATCACAAAAGAAGCCTATAATGTGTTAATGCTTCATGTTCTCTGATGTTTCATTCAGGGGTGCACTGGTGGTGGTGGGGAATGTCTCGGTGGATGCCGATTTCTTGAGTGTTGGAATGGAGGTGAGCTTTGAAATTGAGGCTGCTCTCGACTTCATCACCACTGTACAGTTTTCGGAATACCCCTTCCTTGTGTGTATGCAGATGGACAGAACCACGTTTCCATTCAGGTATGATTCGAAGTAGGACATTTCCCTACAGTGCTTACACACAGAGGAATTAGTTCTCCACATTTAACCCATCTGTGCAGTGAAACCCACACATATACACACTGAATGAAGCACACGTGTCTGGAGTGGTGGGCAATCTTGTATATGGAGTCCTAGAAGCAAATTGTTCCCAATGGATGTCCCTAGTGCAAAGCATATTTAAAAAATAGGTTTTAATATAGGTCCCAAACTGTATTTATTACATAGGCTTTCTACAAATTCAGCTATTCCTGGTAAACATAGTATTATTACAATAATATTTTGTTTTGCTTTTAATTTTGACCTTACATTTATAATATAAAAATGTTATTATTGTTAGTACAACTTAGTAAAAAAATTTTTTACTGCAAATCTATTTTCTCAACTCTCTTCTTTTGAAACCCCAAGAAATCGTGTGTGACATTAACAGAAAGTATAATTGTCTACATTTTCAATTGTTACGTTTTAATCAAAGTATCAATATAAATTATATATTATATAATTTATATATTTATTATATAAGATTCATTAATGATTGTCCAGCAAGGATTGTTAAGATGTACAGACTGGTGAATGACTTCAATAGTTATCTTATATCTTCATTAATTAAATTTTACTGTTTACTGTCAAATTACCAATTAATTGTCCAAATTACTGAAGTTATAGATTAGAAGATAATTGGAAAATTTTATGTTCAGATAAAATGAAAGTACAGCTTTCTGAAAAGAAACACAAGAAAAAAAGAAAAAAGAAGAAGCGAAAAAAGGAACCACAGCTAAAAGTTGCTCTGATTATAATAATGCTGCAGTTTTAAACATTGAATATTGAGTATTTAATGTGCACTTGCCTGTTTTGTCCTGCAGAGAGACATTGCATAAAATGGAGAAAGTGCACACCCGGGTGCCCTTTACATGGCACAGAAGTCGTGAGCAGCTGGTACCAGGCTCTGAATTACCTCTACATCAAGAAAACTCTAACATGTGCAAAAAAGTGTTTGATAGCAACTGGTAGTTCTAAAGACAAACCCCAAAGCTAATAATACGACAGCAGCTTGTGTAAAATGTTTATCATGTGACTTTGATTTTTTTTAAAAAGCCAAGTGCTTTAAAGTTTGGTTTTTGAACTGGGTTTTCTATTGTTTTGTATTTTTAAATTATGAAGAATGTTAAAAAATGAGGCTAAAACTAACCAAAACCTAAGGGAAAAAAGAGCAGTTATCAAAAAACTCTAAAGATACTTTTAATAAAGATAGATAGTGTAGGTCTAGTTTAAAAATAGCCTATGCTATACTACCTTTACTAGTTCCAGTTAATTGTAAGCCATTTTATCATTAACATGATCTTAACTGAATCTTTTTTTGACTTTATACATTTATAAGAATTTACACTAAATTAAAGAACTATTGTCATGACTTCATTTTATCACTTAGCATGAGCCAGTTAAATCCCTGGAAGATGCCATAGCTGGTGCTGAGGTGTGGACTTAGGTTTATAACGTGTTCACATACATATCTGTATTTAATTGTTTTAGGACCTGCTTCAGGCGGGAAATTTGAAATCCACTTGCAGGTGTTTACCAGCACTACATGTAGCAGTGCCAGCGATCAGTTTCTTTAAAAATAAGTTGCATTGTGAAATGTTTTTGATCTTTTTAAAGATGGTTAAATAAAGTAGCTCATTTTAAACGGGTAATAATTTATTTATTTAAATGTTGAATGTTTTTTGCTAAACAAATTATGACATTACCCAAGGTTAAGGACCAATATAGTTGAACTGCTACACAAAAAAAGTAATATTAAAGGGTGAACATTAATAAAACAATTGCATTGAAGTGGTTTATCATACAGTTAGATACAAACTTCAGTCTTTATTTATGGGTGACATAATTCTATTAAAGTTTGGTCAAAGACCTAATTTTGTTTTTGTGACCTTGACACTGAAAGTGTACTAATTCTGAATTTGGGTGTTTCTCACTTACAGCTGGCAATTACATGCAATTAATTACAAGTTCTTTGAAACCAAAGGCATCGGATACAAATGTAAGGCCATCTATATACCAGCTAAAGCTTGGCTGAAAACTGGTTCATGCAACAGATTAATGGCACACAATGTAATATGCAACAGAGAAGCTAAACTAAAAAAAGAATTAATATGTAGCAATGACCCTAAGGTGACCTAAGGTATAGCTAAGGTACAGCCTTAAGTGTGAAAAAATTGCAGTGTAATATGAATAATGTCAGAGACTGATAGTCATGCAGAAAATTATAACTTTATATTATTTCTGTTAAATATTGTTCTATAAGCTAGTTTACTTTTTTTTCTCTTTTGCCTTTTTATGTTTGATAATTACACACACACACACACACACAAAAAAAAAAAAATATATATATATATATATATATATATATATATATATATATATATATATATATATATATATATATATATATATATATGATATTTACCATGTATATTTATTTTCTTTCTGTTATTAATGTCACATCGATGTATTCCCACTAAGGTCATACAACATCTTTGATTACCACTTCCATGGCTACCGCACAAACAAACACACTGAGTATTTAGCCACAGCTAGGCTAGCTGCATTCCAACCACCACATGCTACTTTACCAAATGGTATCTGAAAGTGGTTTGCCAGCTCACATATAGTTTGACATACTCTTTAGTGCAGTTGAATGAGGTTGGAATCGTGGTCGTAAATACCAGCAATGGTGTGAGGTTGCAGGTGATAGCTGAGGGCTAAATCTAGCTAAGAGTGTTAAATATATCTGGACCAATAAATCATCATAAGTTGAGTAAGTTTAGAGAATTTAAAGTTTGCTGCAAAGTGGACAAGATGAATAAACGGCACATGTTCTGATTTGGTCCTTAACCCTAATAGTTGGCCCTCTACTGATTTCAAAACATAATTAAAAAATCTGTGGCTACACTTGCAATCATAAGAGTAAAAAAGTGAAAATCGCCCCAAATGAGAACTAAATGGCAAGTGTTAACAATCTAACACTTGTTAAAATACTTCAGTGACACCACTAAGTATAGCCTTTTGAAATAATTTCAAATCACTTATTCAGCTTGTTCACTTTAACAGAAATTATGGCCAAGGCTCACTAAATGTTTACAAATTCCAGGTGAATAACAGGAAGATTTTCTCTTCATTTCTAGCTTTTCTGCAAGTTTTGATCAGAGAAGTGACTTAGCTGCATAAGGACATTTATACTTCAGTCTTTAAGCCATGGCATTGTTTTGTTGAGTTTTATTTAGAAATGTTGTCATGCTAGAAGATGAACCACATCACATCACATCTTCAACTGAGGTCCTAAAATTTGTCTTCAAAAATAAACATGCAGATTTGACCTATCGAATAGAAAATATATTTTATTCATACTGAAATTCCATCTGCTGTAATTAGTCAAGAAAAATTTTATTAAACATATTTTGGATAATAATAAAACAAATCTTATTCATTGGATACATAAACACCTTGACAAATCTTCAATATACATTTTAAATTTACACTTGTATTAACAGATCTGCTAAAAAAGCTAACAAGGCTAAAAGCTGATACATGGTTTACATGTAGTAAAATGACAAATAGAATAATGTAAAATAAAAATGAAAATGCAGTTGGGTACTGTTCAACTTTACAGAAAAAAAACAGTCACATTTCAGGCTCCAATTTAGTTTTTGAAGTGTACTTGATTAGTACAATATTAGTACTAATTTCAGACATAATTATAGTTGGCATTATGTCACATTTATGCAAGTGCTTAATGCTGGGGATCCAGGTTTGAATCCCAATCTGGCTGGAGTTCTCATGTTCTCCCCATAGCCACATAGGTTTTCTCCAGGTTCTCCGGCTTCTCCCACAGTACAAAAACTTGGATTCAAGGTAAATTGAATGTTTTAAAGTGCCCCATATAGTGTGTGTCTGTGTGATTGAGTGTGTCCACTGATAGATTGGAGCCCTGTCCTGGGTGTATCTGCTCAGCCTGAAACAGTCTCCCCTGGATGGGCATGGTGACCCGTAGAGGATTAAGCGGAAGATAATGAATGAATGAATGAATGAACTCTTATGCACAGTGATAAAACAAACAAATCAACAAATGAAATCAGACCTCTGTTGCAATCAAAAGAGCCTGAAGTCTTCAGAAGTCTGTTTAGGCAATTACAAGGAATATTCTTCTGTAGTTTATACAAAGACTTATGTGGTTATAGCTTAATATCCATTATACATTCAAGCTTATTGGCTTTGAAAAACTATTAGCTGCTACGCAGTGTGCTATATACAGGATGCGGGCAAGCAGATTAGTCATCCAATTTGAAACAATGGCTCAGAATGTCGCATGATGGAGAAAAAACAGGCTCAGTTTCCAACCACAAAGCAAACAGGAAGCCTGAGTGGTACCGGAAGTGATGCTTGCGAGCAGCAGTTTCCAAACCTAAATAGAATGAAAGAGATGCTCAGAGATAGTTATAGGGCTTATTAAAATGCAAGTTTTAAATATTCTAATACTACTTACTCCTGTGAATTAGTCCTACTGCCTATTGAACTATAAAGGTCACAATGAGTTTTGCAATATTTTTTATTTAAACGACGTCAGTATCTAATAACTAATCTAAAATCTCTAGCTCATCTAACATTAAGATGGTATTCATTGAAACATTAAGGTGCTGAATAATATATTTATTTGTATATTTATTTGTAACATTAAATTGTAATAAGAATAACATATTTCCGTGCAATCTTCATTTAAATGTCCCACAATATTAAATCTGTTTTATACATATGACCTGTCTAGTGTAATGTCATTTAAATTAAAGATACAAATCCTAAAGTTTTGTTGCCGTGTGTGGATTGCTCACACATGCATCTCCACCAACCAATCCCTCTGTTTATATTAGGTTTTATTTTCCAATAATTAAATGTCTTTATTTTTTTAATATGGACCTAAAAGACCTTGCTGGTTAATGGTGTAAACTTTTTTAACATCATAACAAGCTGCTTATAAATGTAAATAAATGTTAGGCACCAAGTGAATCTTTCAACTCAGAAAATGAAAATATTTTATATTTCTACACTAAATCTGCCTGATTATACAATTGTCATTAAATTTTACTAACATGACAGTATTATTTTTTCAATATAAATTAAGTCACTGTCAAGATTTTTAGAATAAATCTATGAGAAATTTGAGCATTGTTTGATATTTGATGATATTTTAAAATACAAATCTATTTTATTAATGCATTGGAGTCTAAAGGTTTGTTCCATTTAGAAATCCTATTCTAGATCATGACCTAACTTAACTAAATTATTTAGAAGATCTATTAACATCAGTTACATTTTGTAATAGTGAAGAGTAGATGCATCTTACACAAAAGTGAACAAAACTTCATCTAAATAAAAAAATATTAAGCTTTAGCTCACTTCCCAAAAGATTTATTTTCTAAAAAGACTATAAATTGGCATAAAGAGTAAAGATTTAACATTTAGACTTCCAGCATTTCTGATGTAACACAAAATGGAATATCCATACATAATAAAATTTAAAAATATTAATAATTAAAACAAAACATGGACAACAAGGCCAGATAAAGTTAAATATTTAACCCCATAGTTTAGGTTAGCATATTTGATAAAAGTAATTTTTAGTGATTGTTAGGTAAATTACAACAAGAGTTGTTTAAAGAACCATTTAAAGAGTTATTTAAAAATGGATAATTGTCTGTCTATTCTTACTGTCTGAAATGTGTATGATACAATGATACGTGTGTGTGTGTGTGTGCGTGTGTGTGTGTGTGTGTGTGTGTGGGTGTGTGTGTGGGTGTGTGTGTGGGTGGGTGGGTTGGTGGGCTCAGGTGCCAGAGAAACCAACGTGAAATACTTTTTTTTTTTTTTTTTAAATGTTTGGATAAATGTTGTCATAAATATTCAGTCAGGAGTTGAACTAAGTGGTGTGTGGTATGAAGTAAGTCCATGTAGATTTTGTATCAGTCAGTGATTTGCAGCACATACATCTTGTACACCTGAGTAATTATTATAAAAATAGTGTATCTACACACACACACACACATAATGTGACAAAATGGCAAGCACAACAGAAAATAGGGAGACAATACTTTTGACCTGTTGTTAGATGAACATGTCTCTCTCGTTTTCATTTCCTGTGTCACTCTTGCAAGTTCGGTTTGGGAATTGACGTCATGGCAGCAATGCATTATAGGAAAGTTTCTAAAATTTAGTCATTTTGTTTATATGGGATTTTCAATATAAGACCATGTGAGTGTTGCTTTATTACAGATTTTACTGCCTTTTTTAAATTCTTATTTTTATTCTTTAACGAACTACATAAAAGTCAAGCTAATAAAAAATTTTAAATATATAATTTGAAACAAAACAAAATTCATATTAATTTAGAAACGAACAATGGTGTACATTAAGATGTTTTTCACCATCACATTATCTAATTAAAAGTGAGCAAACTAAGATATTTTGGGTTTTTAAATACAGTCAATCCGGTAAAACAGTATAGCACTGTAGTTTTTATTTTTTTGGTCTTTAACATATTTGACTATAATTATTTATTTCAATTGGCAAGCATCAAAAATGATAAAAAGAATTTCCAAAGCTTCCAGTATCTCTAGGATGAGACCTTCTACTTTTAATGTGTCCTAAAATACTCTACATTTATGCAAACATTCTCTCAGAATGTAATATTGATCTAAAACAGTGTAAAAATTGTTTCAATTAAATTACCATTAAAGCACATTTCATGAGGCAATAGAAACCTGGCTACTGTCACATCTTTTACTTTCTCAAGGTCTTTCACTCCTTGTTTCTGTCTCTCTCATCAGTCTTGTTCTATATATAAAGCAATGACAGATCTGAGCAGCTGTACTTCTACAACATCAGCACAACAAATGTTCTTCTGACATTTTCTCCTGACACACAGACATGCACGCGACCATGCCCTCTTGATATACAAAATATTTTTACAGTACAGCTTCTTCACACAAACAAACAGACCCTGTGTAAACCGGACAACACTTGGCACATTATTTCTCTAATTGTGTTCTACTCCATTTTTTATTTAATGATCAACATTATGAGTAATCTATTAAGGGACATGGCTTGAAGTTCACTAAAAATGATTAAATTGTGTACCGTGCTATCATTTAAGAGTATTTAAGACAGCTAGACCAATATATCTCTCTTGAGAGAGAGAGAGCTATCTCAGAAAACCTAACAGTGTAACTTGGTTTAATTGATAATACATATTTGACGATAAAGACTAATATGTTTTCCATATTAATTACAGAATTGTACATTACATGATAACACCTGATTACACATGTAGCTTGTTGAAAAACTGCATTATTAACGATTAATATTTCTGTCAACAAAGAAACTCCACTATATTAAGATATCAATATCTATAGATCTATAGATACACTAACAGCACTATGTAAATACTATGAACAACTATGACTATAGTTTTAAATTCATTTTCAAAGTTACTGTAATGTAATGAAAAAAACAATTACTGTTACATCTCTGAACATGACTTTAAGATGTCCTTTCTAAATTTAAACATCTTAGGCTACATCACAATAGCAAGCTGGCTAATGTTTACAACATTATATACTTACATTTACATATATATATATATATATATATATATATATATATATATATATATATATATATAGATTTCTATCCGTTATATAACATATAACATTACATAATGTACAAAAAACACCCACACTTTAAACCACCATGATATTTATGACACCCTCTCTAAGCGCAAGTCCATTCTTTGCAGATTTAAGAGCTTTCTACAAGTGGGTAAATTTGTGCCCATTTATCCAGAAATGTAAGGTCCGGTTAAAATGTGAGACAAGGGGATCTGTCTTAGTGTCTCAAAAGTATTTGATGTGGGTAGGGTCAGTCAAATGTGTTAATACCACACTCACCAGATCCTGCACCTTGTTTTGTATATTGAGACACAACTAAAAGGCCTTTCCCAAATTGTTTCCACAAAAGGTAAAGCCATATGTATTTGTCAAAATGCACGATGTAATGCTTTAATACATGTGTCAATAGAACTAAATACAACCCACAAGTTTATTATTGTTATTTTTAATAATTAGCAGGTGCGTCCTAACATTTATGTTCACAAAGTGCATTTTATTCCATTAGTGAGTGATTTGGGTAGAAGTAAAGATTATGAAGATTTAATTAAATTTAATTTCATTTACAAATTAAAATAGTAATCCCTTTTTGCCCTCTAGCTAGTTTGTCCAGTCTGACTTAATACATTATTATGAAGCAAAAGGCTTTAGAGTTTGACTTTCTTAATTTCAGCAGAGGACATAAATAAGTTTAATGACTCACTCAGTTTTATCGGTGCTCCACTACAAAACTCATGGTGGTGCCATCAAATGAAGGTGGAGCAACAATGCGTGGCCCAGGCTGTGACGTTATGCTGATAACTGGTTTTGAACCACTCATTGTGGGTCCCATGGCTGTGCTCCCTGACTCACCCTCCGAGGACACGGAGGGGGAATGTGGTGCAACAAAGGCAGGGGGACAGATAAGATATGCAGCTGGGCTGAGTGCCACCGGTATGGGGACATCCATGTACCGTACTCCATCGGGGTAATATAGTCTCGGTGTGACTGCTTGTGGAGCTATGGGTGTGTCCACCAGGTAGCACTGACCTGTTATGGGATCCAAAAGTAGTTTGCGTTGTGTGTTTGTGGCTTGCTGGTCCATAGGTGGTGAGACACAAACTATTTGAGCAGTAGGTATTGGGTGCTGGCATAGAGTCAGTGTTGGGCTTTCAGGAGACCATGACTCTGTCACAATAGGGGAGCGCTGCAAAGGTGGACGTTGCTGAGACTGTAGTTGAGGGGTGGGGCTTGGTTCTGCTATGTAGGGGTTTGTCTCTAGTGGACTGGGTTTAATTGGGATAGTAAGATAATTTTCAGAATCTGCAACGACTGGATTCTGGGTTTCGGCGTACATATCGGGTGTCATGCTTATGAGCTTATTTTCCTCTGTGCCTTGAATTTTAGCTTTTGGGGAGTAAATTCTAACAGACCTGGCTTCAGGGATATTGTCATTTTGAACATTAGAAAGCTTCTGGATCTTTGTAACACCCTGAGTATTATTCTTTATTTTAGAGTTGGTGTCTGATCCTGAGGTTTTTGATGTCTTTTGAAACACTGGACAATCAGACATCACTGCAATTTTCTCACTGTCAACTTTTTGTTCCTCACTGGAGATTAGAGATAGGACATGGCTGCCAGTCGCTGGACGTGGAGCTTCTGTCTTGCGCCTCCACTCATTGCGATCAAAGATATAAAGTTGCTCCATAGTCTTCACTGCCGCTTTTAACTTTTCAAGCGCAACCTGATTAGTAATTTTACCTTCGATGCGTTTTTCACCTGCCTCTGTTAACTTTTCAGGCTTCCATCTTGTCTTTATTTGACTTTCTTGTGGTTCATTAGCAGATGGCTTCACAGCTGATTTAGGTGAAGATCTATCATTTTCTAAGTTGTTATTTTTAGCGACAGTGTTTGTGTTTACAGACTGGCATTTGATCACCATTGGTGTTGGAACGTTTTTGTTACAATTTGGGTCGTTTTTATCAGGCTCCTTTTTGAAAATGTCTGTTTCTTCCCGTAGTGTGAATAGCTCATTTTTATTATCCCCGCTTTCCACCGGCACAAAGCGGTATGAGCTTTTCACCAACTTGCGAACATCACGCACTTGATGTATTGGCGTTTGTAGTTTACACCTGCTGTCTCTAACATCTCTGACTGTAAAATGTGGAACTTTTTCATTAAGGTGAGACTTGGCTTCCGTCCCATGTTTGGCAAGGTTTGGTGTCAGGAGACTGGCAATGTTGAATGGTCGATCACTTTTGTTGTCTTTGATGCTGCGCAAACTAATCCTAATCTCAGGAGGCTTGCTTGAATCATCCACTGTGCTTGTCTGTCTCAGAACTGGATCATTTGATGTTTTTTCAGGTGGCTTTTCAGAAGTCTCCTTATCCTTGGAAATAAAATGGGACCCAGGAATGTACAAGTTTGACTTTTTAGTCATTTTGCACTCTTTCTTTTCTTCTGTGCACTGAGATAGAGTAACAGGACATTTATTACTTTCGGAAGTTTCTTCATTTTTTTTGGAAGTCTCAAAAGTCATTGTTTCACATTTGTCTTCCAGAATAGCTTCACCCCCTGATGGCTCATTAACTTTTATCTCTGTAGGTACACTTTCACATTGGAGATTTGCCTCCATTTTGGGCTTTTCTTTCATTGTGTCCACAAACTCTTCCACAGACTCTAAGGAGTGTGCAGATTCTGTCTCAGAGTTCTGTCTGGGCAAGTCCTTATCATTTCTGGTTTCCTGATGTGGTGAAGGCAATCGTTTCAAAGTCTTAATTTCTCCACGTTCCATTTTGCGCTCTTGCTCGAATCGCATTTTTTTAGAGATAACATTTTTAAGCAAGCTTGAAGCAAACATTGCCCCACATGGTTGATTTGGCTCACAACTGCTCACAACTGCATTCTTTGTCTCATTTTGGATGCATATTGCCCGCCTCTCTCGAGCAGTTAAATATTCAGTTTTGGCCCCACAAGTTACATTTGTGCTTAAATGTGTTGATCTGTATTTTGATGTAGCAACACTAGTTTGGACAGTCCCTGCTTCTGCAACTCTTTTGTTTTCACACTGTGAATATTTCTTCATTTCTAAGGAGCAGGTGGAGTTTTTGCGTTCACCCTGCATGATATAATTTTGGTAATTAAAGTCCACAAACGCAGACCATCTGTTCAGGCTTAGACCCTGCTCAGAAACCGAAGACTCACTTGAGGGTCTGAGATCTATAGTGTCAAAATAGGGACAGGCCAGACTTCGGAAAGACTTGGCCGTCAAGTTACGCACCTCTTTGTCGGCATCATCAAGCTCGCTTACTGAACTTGAGGCACCACTTGAGAACTCTGTAACATCTTTACCTTTTAGTTTGCTCGCCAGATGTTGGCGACCAGGTGCCGGAATGAAGCAATGTGTCTGTATGTCATATGGTGTTTTGTTTTTTTCTTGTTCACTGCTGAACTGTTGCACATCATTCTCAATTGACGGTGGCCTAACAGGATTTACAGTGCGTGATGATGACTTTATAGACACGTGGATGTGCCCAGTTGCATTCCGTCCACCTTCGTCTGACTCATAGCATTCGCTTTCAGTGCTAATAGCTGGTTTGGGTGGTTGCCTGCTCCTCCTGTCTGTTGTTTTATCACTCTTAAAGGATGCATAGTCCACAAATGAATATACAAGATTGTCATCCTCATAATCCCAGCATGAGCTGGCGGTACGTCCAAGCTCATGGTCTACATCATGGTCCAGTTCTGTTAGCTGGATCTCATGTGTAGTTATGTAATGGGACTCTGCTTCCTCAGTCGTAATGGTTTCACTTATGCTCCGATCCCCATCGTCCGACTCGGATTCACATCGACTGTTTAAATACATGTCCGTGTAATCAGGTTCCTCTGTTTCAAAGCAACATTTGTTTTTTAGATTCATTAAGTCGGAGCTTGTTTCCCCAGGTTCCATGAAAATATTCTTGTTAAAACTGTCCTTTCTGTCCAGGACATCCTTCCATTTCTCTCTTTGACCTTGTCAAATAACAAAATAGAATTAGTATGTAGCTCTTTATATGATTAGAATGATAAAAAAACAATTCTTAACTGACTTGCACTAGCAATCAAAAGCGTCTTAAACATTAAGTGTCGAAACACTATTGCCTGCTTTATTTCCTAACGTGAAGTCTAAAAACTAGCTTCCGCTGAAACAAACAGTGGCCATATTACCTTGTTCATGTTCTTCCCAATTTTCTTTCCGTCGGAATACAGCTCGTTGGTTTCCGTCACCAGTAAATGTGACCTTCACTGTACTTGTGCCTCCCAAATCTACATAGTTGGACTCATTAGCATGTGTGCTGCTGTAATGCTCCTTCTTGTGTTCACCAGTTACAGTAACAGCTGCATGGAGGGTCTCCATGTTGTGTTACAGAACCAGAGCGAGATGAAGAGGAAAGAAAGGAATTATAATGTGAGAGGATATAGAGGAGGCAAGAGAGAGAGAGAGAGAGAGAGAGAGAGAGAGAGACAGCTGAGCTGGTCAATGTTTCTGTAGTGTAGCTCTCTTGACCCCCTGGTTAGTTCCACACAAGTTCCCCTCCCTTTCAAGATTTCCGTCTCAGATGACAGTTAGGGCATGAACCCTCTCACCAGTGCCAGGTTACCCTGGCAGTGGACAAAGACAGAAACCAGTGTGTATATGTATTTCTGTCTACATTTTTTTAAGGGGGGAAAAAATGCTTTTAAGTGCTTTCAAGTTCTTAAGAGATGGAGTAATAGAAATAGTCAAGAAGAAATAGCTTCTTAATTGTTTGAAATGAAATGCCATATATATATATATATATATATATATATATATATATATATATATATATACACTAACTTACTCTCTACAGAACATGTTCATATTTTAAGAAAAATTATTCCGTAAAGACAGTCTGCATATTTTGCATATTTAAATAAATGATTTAACTACATACTTCAGTAATTGCAGATAATTATAACAATTCTGTTGAATTCTACATCCACTGAAGCAACCTGTGGCTGCAATGACAGATTACTAAAAGGCAGACATAATAAAATAAAATTATAGTAAAAAAGAGGAAAAAGAAGAAAATCACAGTATAATCTAAATATCCAAAGCCCTTGTTTCTAAATTATCCATTAAGTGGCAATACAATAATAATCCTTACCACCTTTACCTTTGACTTTAACCTTATAGGTATCAGAAGTCCTGTAAGGAATGCAGGTGAGTAATAATGCTTTATGAGATCAGTAAAACAAAACACACAAACCTTTTATTGTGAAAACTCAAACTGCAGCAAATGTGGGATTTGAGGTGTTTTTCGTTAATGTAAGCTACGTGCTATTCTATTAATATCCTATGAGTTAAGGGTGGAAACAATGGGCATGTATTTATAAATCATGATGTCATCGCACAGACTCATGTAAGCATGCATGTGCAAAACACACACACACACATTTACACACAAAACTTCATTGTGGTTCACACACTAAAAGCAAAAGTACAGAGAATTGCATGTGCTGAAAAGTGAGAGTTTAGCAAACAGCTGTGCACTGACATTAGAGGCACAAGTTGCTTCAAGGGGTGAATGTTCTTGAAAACATACACACACACACACACACACACACACACAGTAACAAGTGACTCAGCACTTAAACTATGTGGCAGTGTTTCCACGAATGAAGCAAAAGGACATTGTAAAATACATATTTCCATGTTTTAATATTTCAAATATCATGTGGAGAATTCAGCCAAAGTGTCAGCACTATGAAAATTTTTTAAACAAAAGCAGGTTCTAAAGCCACTTCAAATGACTTTAATACACATGTACAGTGACCATTGCAACCACATAGTGACTAATTCAGCTGACACATATCTGGACTCTTAAAGACACTTAGAGTTCTGAAAGGAAACCTAGAGGCAAACTACATACAAAAGAAGACCATCTAGGTTTTAAAACAGTGAATCTCTCATTGTGAGGCCATAGTGAAACTTGCTTTACAAAATAGTACATTAATTATTGGAGAGTGCATGCATAATGCAATGGAAACTTTCTGGACTTTATGTGTTTAATTTTTGAATCTGTACATCTTCCTGCATAAAATCATAAATTTCAACTTATGAACAGAATTTAAGAAAAAAAGTCTTTAATCTCAGCTTTAAGCTCATGAAAAATGGAAGCAAAACAAATGTGATTTATATTTCGGTTCAGTTTATCAAATGACTATAAATACATTGTAGTATGTTTATTTATTTACATAAATTCTCCTGGCAGAGTGGTTAGCTCTCTGCACTGAGGATCAAGGTTCGAATCCCAAGCTGGGTGGAGTTTCCATGTTCTCCCTATGTCTGCGTGGGTTTCTTACGGGTTCTTTGGTTTTCTCCGACAGTTTAAAATCATGGATTCAAGGTAAATTAAATGCTCCGAATTGCCCCATATAGAGTGTGTTTGCAAACGTGTCTGTGGGAGAGTGCCCAGCGTTAGATTTGCGCCCTGTACTGAGTGTATCTTCCCAGTGTCTGAAACTTTTAGGGCAAGTTCAAATTCGGGTAGCATCAACAGCATAAGACAGCCATTTACAGATTGTACAGGGCACACACACTAAAACACATCCATGCCCACATTCACATATAGGAACAATTTAGTATACTTAATTCATGTACTAGCACGGTTTAGCACTATGAGAAGTAACAAGAACACAGACACTGGGAAGACATATAAACATTACCTTGTCAATCATATCTAGGAATCAAACACAGGACCTTGGTGTAAGGTCACAATCATGCCACCCTGTACATAAAAATTCACATGATACGTTTTATGAGGCATGCTATATGGACAGATTAACAGCTACTTACTTTACTTTTTATTCAAATGTGCCACTCAAATAATTTTTTTTTTACTTTCAATGTCAATTTGTATAATTATTTCTCTCTCTCCCTGTCTTCTTCCCCTTCTTCTCTCCAGGATTTTCATTAGCCTTCATAAAATGGTTATATTTAGGTTGGAATTTAAGCAAGATCGCGGTGCACCCAAGCACTACATGGTGGATCGGTTACTCGCAGCGAGCCTTATAAACCAGCAGGTGGTAAATCAAGAGGGCCGTTAATCTTGTGCTGAGGGAACAGAGAGCTGCGGCCAACTCTGAGAATACACCCTGTATCAAAAACATCAGCGCCTGCTGTCATCACAAGTCAAGTTCAGTCTCAGGTCTCAATAAAATCAAACTCTTTCAAACAGCAGCTAATCCTGAGCCATCACTTGATCACTCTGATACTTCAGATAAAATGTTCCAATTCTATTGAATGTTTTCATTTGTGTAACAGATAAGAGCTTAAAACAAATCAAGCATAAAACCAACAATTTAACAGCTTTGGCGTGAAGTACAGTGGCCTGCTCAGACCATGCTCCTCTTAATGATACACTGTACCTTTTTAAAAGAAGATCTGGACTGTGTGCAGATCAATCAAGCACAAACACCCAATACATATGAAGGTAATGCTGTTGTACCCCTGTGCAGAATGAAGCCTGGTATTGTTCTGCTGAAAGAAACATTGACTTTCTGAGATATGACATTGCCCTGATGACAGCATATGTCTCTCCTAAATATGAATGTTTGAATGTTCAACGAAGTTGAGGTAGCAAATGTAAAAAAGAAATAAATAAATAAAAGAGAAAATGCTCCATATTAATGCCATCTCTTTTGCAATGGGATTAATAAGTTCATATGGATATGATGATCAGATGTAAATGTAAAGTGTTACCACAACACTATAACCTTTTGATGGAATGACCACCTCATTATAAAGGTGAAACTCCTTTTAAGTAGATATTAATCTAGAAACATAAATTTTATTTTATTAAATGAAGTTTTGTTCATTGATGTGCTGAGAGAGTTTCAGTAAAGTAAGCAATTTCTGATCTTAACGCACAACAGACTCTGAAGTTTTCCATGTCTATATGCATTGTGTCTGGGAGCTCTATCCATACATCAAAGACACGACAAAGACACGACAGTTAACAGTGATGCATTACCTTCAACAAATCAGGTAATCCTAAATATGTTGTTGGGTGCAGATTCTAGAAGCTGTGATTTAGCAAATACTATTTTAGATTTAAGAATTTTTGACATAAGCTTGTACATATTACACTCACTTTTTTGGATATGCTGCCTTCTTTCTAGACTCACTTTTCTTTATATCAGCTCTTTATACTGAGAATAATTCACCATATAAAACTGTTCAGCTATAAGCACCTTATAAGCAGCATCCTATAAGCAGAATGTGTCAAGTGTATTGAACAAGTGTATTGAACACTGCTGGCACCATTGCAGTGTCTGACTCAATAGATCCAATGCAACATACACCAACATACCAGCACCTGAACAGTGTGTGTCACCTTATTTCTTTAGACACCCCATCTTGCTTTGAATGCATATGAATAATAGAAACACATACTACAGATTATTGGTAATAAGGCTTTTTGTAAAAGGTGGATTTTGAATGTGTTAGCAACCATTTCCTCTCAAAAGAGTCCCTGAGTGGAAATATAAAAAAAAAAAAAAAAGTTTCTTTCACTTTGTAACGGGGTAGATGATAATTTTTAGGTACAAAACTCAGCCTCTCACTGTAGCAGGTAGCTGATGGTGTTTGAGGACAAGGTTCTACATTTTTTCAAAGGTCAACACATAGCCACAGGTCTTGCACACTTTCCTATACTGATCCTCCTCCTCATCCACCACTTCCTCTGGCCCATAATCGTGCTGATGGAGGCTGGTGTCCTTTTTAAACACGCTGCTCCGAACCGCACGCCTCAGCTCTGAAAGCCAAAAAAGCCAGAAAAGTGGAAACTGTCATAGCTGCAAAAAGGACATCAACTGGAAAACCTTGAACAGATGATTTGTTTATTAATAAGTTTGTGTACCTTTGACCTTTTTGTTGAACCGTTTCTGTTTCTGAACCTCCCTGTTGTCTTCTCGTGTTTCCCGTGCTTCTTCTATTGCCTCTTCACTACCCCAAACCTCCAGAGAGCGTTTCACTACCTGCACATATAATGCAGATATACATTATAAAACACAATAAAATCAAGTAAATGAAAAAAAACATTCATTTATGATTTGCGGAGGAAATTCTGATTAAATTAGTATATTAAGAATATATAAGTACAGATATAAATAATGGTTTAATGAACTAAACAAGACAACACATATTCTATCATATTCATTTTATACATGTGTATTACAGAACCTGCAATTTAAGGTAAAGCTTCATGTCACCCCAGCGTGGATTGTGAGGGTTTTTTTTTAAGATGTAACGTAGAGGTGGTTCTCGTTTATCTAAATCACAATCCTTCAACAAGTAGAGGCGCTTTGCTTCAGTGCGAGAGATCAGTTTGTGTTTCAGCTCATTATCTCTGCACACACACACAGAAAGCAGATTGTTTTGTAAGCACAAGTTATTATATCATCTGTATCTAGTATGCATGTGTGTGTGTGCCTACCTGCATTTATCACACACGGCGAATTCGAAACTGTTACTGAGATATGAATCCATAAATGGCTTTGAGCATTCCTCACAGATAAGATAATCCGGTTCCATTACTGGTGCTAAACACACACAAACACACAGATATTGACACACATGATATACATTAATAGGAAGCAGACTTAATAAATGTGACTGACTAAGCAGCTTTGCTTTGGGTACACACACATTAAGAAACTTTTGTTTACCAGGTTTGTGTATGATTTTGGTCATTTTCTGTTCATCCTCATCCTCTTCTTCCTCAATGAAGAATCCAGCACCAGTGTCAATCGTTTTTGATACTTTAGCGGTGGTGCAACCTGAAATATACATTGTTTAACAATGTAACAGCATACAGCAAACACATGTTAACAAATATTTTAAAACATGTACATATAAACAAACACAAAGACATGCCCACACGAACATGCATGTGCATGAACGCACGAACACATGAACACACAAACACACACACACACCTTCTGCTTGTAAGGATCTGTTAGTGAGTCTGGCCTGCCTCAACATCAGGGCTCTTTGTCTGTTTCTTTCGATCTTGGCTAACATGAACGGCGTTAGAGGCTCACTCACTGTTTTATCTTCATCTGGTGGCGCATTATCTGTCCCAGTGGTCAGCTCTACTGACTCCATTCTGACAGAAATCTTAAAAGAGAGAGAGAGAGAGAGAGAGAGAGAGAGAGAGAGAGAGAGAGAGAGAGAGAGAGAGAGAGAGAGAGAATTAAATAGTGCAGACATGAGTGTTGGGGAAGATACTCATTTTACTTCTTGCTTTCCAATGGTCATAGAAAAAAAAAATCACAAGAAACAAGACGTGTGAATGTTCTATTCAGCTACCTTAAAAGCACTCTTCAATCAGTGACATCCATAATAAAAGCCCGTAAACTCCTTAGACGGACTTGTTCCAATACAAGTTTATACACAGATGTGTGAATTCAGATTTGTATTATTTCGTAATCACAAAGAATCCTCCAATATTTTAAACTATATACCCGTATTGCAACCTGAAAATACTAAATCATTTTAAGAGCAATTCAATTACACAATATATGATGGCTTACTCATAGGTGTCAAACTCAAGGCCCAAGAGCCATATCCAGCCCAAAATACAATTATATCCGGACTGTGACATCATTTTACATTTATCAATTATTATTGTTATTAATGGCCTGGTGATATTTTGTTTATTTTTGACCATGCTCATATTTTAAATTTGAATGATTTTAACAGGAACATTTTTATGAAGAGCAGAAACATTTAAAGATATTTAAAGTTTATGTTTATATTTCGAAATATATGGCAACTATAAGAGCAAATAAAACTGAATGTGGATTTGTTATTTTGACTTTTGTGAAAAAGCCATGAAACATGTTTCGTGTATTTTTTCAGCATGTTGAGATTTGTAACTTTTATCATTTTGACAATAGATGTTATTATAGAAAGCAAAGCATTTTAAGTTCTATAAAGTTGAAGTTTATTCCTTGTGGTATTCCTGTCTGTATTTATTCCTATTCATGTTTAACAAACATTTACTTTGATTGTGTTCAATAAATGTTTATCCTGTTCGACCCGCCACACGATTAGCGTATTATATGTCTTATATATGTATTATATGACGAAGAATTCATAAAACAGCTGTGTACAGTTTACATAAAAAACATAAACAAAAAACAGCTGGAGGTAAACCTGTGAGCTTAAATAATAATTTAAGTTCTTACCGGTCCAATGATTTGTAACAAAAGAAGTGAGCGACTTTGATTCCACAAAATTTACTTAGAATTCATTCGACGTAACGAATACAAAATTGTAAATTTAGAAAACGTACATTATTCGGTATAAATGTATAACAATAAGACTAAGGGTAACTGTTTGGGCTAAGAGTCGTTTTCTTCTGCTGCAGTTGCCGAGTTTTAGGAGCTCGATCAACGCTCAACGGCGCCACCAGCGACTTACCTGAGAAATGTTTGGAAAAATAAGTTGTCTAAAGAGTCACAATTTACTGTCATTTGCATATTGGGTTATTGTAGAGGTTTTATAGACAGGAGGAAAAAAAACTATGTCAATCAGAGGGTGAAGTTGATCCATAAAGTATGATCTCGTCTCCTGACCTAAGTCCCAGAAATCCATCCATCCAAATGACGCTTGAATGCACTCAGGACTTCAATGTATATTAAGGTTTTTAACAAGTCTACATGCCTTACTGTGAATGCTAATGCACTAGAATATATATCAATTATGTTTCAGTTCAATTTAGTTAGTAATTTTACCATGATTTATCCATGAGTTATCTTATGCTTTATCCGTGCCCACCCATGGGAGAACGTCTCGGGCGCTGGGCAGATACATCCAGAACAGGGCACCAATCTATTGCTGGGCATACATTCACTCACATGAACACACTCTATATGGGGCAATTTGGAGAATTCAACTGATTTGAGGGCAGCACGGTGGTTTAGTGGTTAGCACGTTCGCCTCTCAGCACTAGGGATTCCCGGTTCACATCCCCATCTAGGTGGAGTTTCCATGTTCTCCCCATGTCTGCGTGGGTTTTCTCTGGTTTCCTCCCACAGCCCAAAAAAATGGATCAAGTCAAATGAGTTCTCCAAATTGCCCCATATAGAGTGGGTATGCGTGTGAGTGATGCGATGGATTGGCGCCCTGTCCTGGGTGTATCTGCCCAGTGCCCGGGAACCCCCTCCCGCCCCCTGCGACCCTAATAGAGGATAAAGCGGAAGATCTTGGATGGATAATGGACAATTGTAATCTTCAGATGGTAAAAAATAATTAAATACAATTAAACAAGCATGATGCATGTTTTAATTGTGGCATTTTAGAACTAAAATATTAAAACAAATGCACAATTGTAATTACAGCGATGGATTGGCGCCCTGTCCTGGGTGTATCTGCCCAGTGCACGGAACACCCCCCCCCCACCCCCCGACCCTAATTGAGGATAAAGCAGAAGATAATGGATGGATCATGGACAATTGTAATCTTCAGATGGTGTAACTGTTTTGTGCCTGTTGGCATTACATGTAGTTTTCAATCATATTTGATCACATAGAAATTACCTAAATTGTTTTTAAAATATGTTACATAAATATAAGCACGTTAACCCATAGTGTTAATGTTTTATATTTATATCGAATACTGTCATTTGCATAAGGTTCATGCGTTTGATCAATGCAACTTGCAATTTTTTCAATTATTAGTTGAAGCACGTGGCCGGTTAGCTCAGTTGGTTAGAGCGTGGTGCTAATAACGCCAAGGTCGCGGGTTCGATCCCCGTACGGGCCAGTTTAAAGTTTTGAATTATAAGGAGCCAAAGTTAACGCGAACAATCAACATAGACGACATGGAAATTACACCACTAACTATACAGCTTTTTTATTTTCCTAAGATTTATACCGCATTTATGTTGAACGAATCTGTATTTTCGTACATATACGTTCATCTTAAATGCGGCAAAAGTCGCAAATATAAATGTATTTCTTTCAATATTTCGACTTTTCTATTATTAGACTTATTTACTATGGTAAAAAATACATTTAGAAACCTAAACAATGCCTTTAAACTATGATTTCAAGTTAATCTATCGCAGAAAAAATAATATTAAATCACGAAATTGCAGTAATTGAATCGTCTGCTGCGACGCTTAAAACTTAATCACAGCAACGTATGGGCGGTTAGCTCAGGTGGTTCGAGCGTGGTGCTAATAACGTCAAGGTCGCGTGTTTGATCCCCGTATGGGCCACTAAACATTTTTGAATTGTATGGGGCTACAGTTAACAAAAACATTATCGTATCGTAGACATCAATAAAAATGACAAACCTTAAACAGATGATTTGTTTATTAATAAGTTTGTGTACATTTGACCTTTTTGTTGAACCGTTTCTGTTTCTGAACCTCCCTGTAGTCTTCTCGTGTTTCCCGTGCTTCTTCTATTCTTCTATCCCGTGCCTCTTCACTACCCCAAACCTCCAGAGAGCGTTTCACTACCTGCACATATAATGCAGATATACATTATAAAACACAATAAAATCAAGTGTAAAGCAAGATTGTGAATTCTTCAAAAAAAAAACAAAAAAAAAACATTCATTTATGATTTGCTGAGGAAATTCTGATTAAATTAGTATATTAAGAATATATAAGTACAGATATAAATAATAGTTTGATGAACTAAACAAGACAACACATATTTTATCATATTCATTTTATACATGTGTATTACAGAACCTGCAATTTGAGGTAAAGCTTCATGTCACCCCAGCGTGGATTGTGAGGGTTTTTCTTTAAGATGTAACGTAGAGGTGAATGCGCTCAGGACTTTAATGTTTATTAAGGTTTTTAACAAGTCTACATGCCTTATTGTGAATGCTAATGCACTAGAATATATATCAATTATGTCTCAGTTTAATTTAGTTGGTAATTTTAACATGATTTATCCATCAGTTATCTTATGTTTTATCCTTTGCCCACCCATGGGAGAACGTCTCGGGTGCTGGGCAGATACATCCGAAACAGGGCACCAATCTATTGCTGGGCATACATTCACTCACATAAACACACTATATATGGGGAAATTTGGAGAATTCAATTGACTTGAGGGCAGCACGATGGTTTAGTGGTTAGCACGTTCGCCTCTCAGCACTAGGGATTATAGGTTCACATCCCCATCTAGGTGGAGTTTCCATGTTCTCCCCATGTCTGCGTGGGTTTTCTCCGGTTTCCTCCCACAGCCCAAAAATATGGATCAAGTCAAATGAGTTCTCCAAATTGCCCCATATCGAGTGTGTATGCGTGCGTGTGAGTGTGTGCCCAGCGATGGATTGGTGCCCTGTCCTGGGTGTATCTGCTCAGCGCCTGGACCCCCCCCCCACTACCCTAATAGAGGATAAAGCCGAAGATATTGGATGGATAATGGACAATTGTAATCTTCAGATGGTGTAACTGTTTTGTGCCTGTTGGCATTACATGTAGTTTTAAATCATATTTGATCACATAGAAGTGAAGTGGAATGGAATAAAAAGTAATTTTTTTAAAAATATGTTACATAAATATAAGCACATTAACCCATAGTGTTGATGTTTAATATTTATATCTAATAATTTCATTTGCATAAGGTTCATGCGTTTGATCAATGCACCTTGCAAATTTATCAATAATTGGTTGATACACGTGGCTGGTTAGCTCAGTTGGTTAGAGCGTGGTGCTAATTACACCAAGGTCGTGGGTTCGATCCCCGTATGGGCCAGTTTAAAGTTTTGAATTATATTATATTATTGAACATGCTAACCACTAAACCACCGTGCCGCCCTAGTCCCTGTAATATGAATTAAAACGTGAACCAGAGTAAATCAAAGAAATGTTATAGACAATTTAAAACTATTTTTAAAAATAATTAAATACAATTAAACAAGCATGATGCATGTTTTAATTTGCATGTAAGGCGTTTTAGAGCTAAAATATTAAAACAAAGACACAATTGTAATCACAGCGATGGATTGGCGCCCTGTCCTGGGTGTATCTGCCCAGCGCCCGGAACCCCCCCCCCCCTCCCGCGACCCTAATTGAGGATAAAGCAGAAGATAATGGATGGCCAGTTAAAAGTTTTAAATTATAAAGAGCTAAAGTTAACACAAACAGTCAACATAGACGACATGGAAATTACACCACTAACTATACAGCTTTTTCATTTTCACGTTCATCGTAAATGCGGCAAAAGTCGCAAATATAAATGTATTTCTTTCAATATTTCGACTTTTCTATTATTAGACTTATTTACTATGGCAAATAAATACATTTAGAAACTTAAACAATGCCTTTAAACTATGATTTCAAGTTAATCTATCGCAGAAAAATTAATATTAAATCACAAAATTGCAATAATTGAATTGTCTGCTGCGTCTCTTGACACTTTATCAAAGGAAGGCAGTGGCCGGTTAGCTCAGTTGGTTAGAGCGTGGTGCTAATAACGCCAAGGTCGCGGGTTCGATCCCCGTACGGGCCATAAGCGAACGTTTTGACTAAACAGTGCTAATGCTCATATCTGTCACAAGAGGGCGCACTAAATGTCTTCTTTACACTTGGTCATCAGTTTTAGGAATTTCTGCTCCTATTATTGCGCTGATCATGTAGTAAAATAAAATAGTTTACATCAGGAAATGAAAAAAAGTTAACTTACAATTCAAATAACTTCTTTTGTTGTTTTATTTTATTATTGTTTGTGTATATATCATTTGCTCCTGTAAGAATATCCGGTTGCAGGGTGAGCGGGGAGATTCCAATAGTAGGATGATCAAGAAGAATTAATTAATTCATTGATTCATTGATTCATTCATTCATTCATTATCTCCCACTTTATCCTATTAGGGTTGCGGTGGGGTCCCCATGCCCACCCAGGGGAGAACGTTTCGGGCGCTGGGCAGATAGATCCAGGACAGGGCGCCAATCTATCGCTGGGCATGATCAACAAGAATATGTCATAAATTCAGGACCAGATAGGGAGAAGTTAGAGATGCTCTGGTGGATGTTCTTATACATCCATCCATCCATTATCTTCCGCTTTATCCTCTATTAGGGTTGCGGTGGGGTCCCTATGCCCATCCAGGGGAGATCGTCTCGAGAATTCAATTGACTTGATCCATGTCTTTGGGAGGAAACTGGAGAACCCGGAGGAAACCCACGCGGACACGGGGAGAACATGGAAACTCCACCCAGCTTGGAATTCGAATATACATACAAATACAATTCTTTGTCCCTGTTTCTGTCGTTCACGCAGCTATGAGGTACTATTTGAGGCTTTATTATGGCCGGTTAGCTCAGTTGGTTAGAGCGTGGTGCTAATAACGCCAAGGTCGCGGGTTCGATCCCCGTACGGGCCACAATAATGCTTTTTATCTTCGCTTTATGCTTAGGTTTATGCATTATGGTCAACCTAATGCGCTGGTTTATTTCATTTTGACCCGTATCTGTTCATCGTATTATATATCACCTAAACATAATCATTAAAAGATTTATATGGTAGTGACCTGATGCAGTGTGTTCTTTTTCACCCTTTAATGTAACTTGCTGCTAAGAATGTGAATTTCCTCATTGTGGGACAAATAAAGGTCTATCTTATCTCATCTTTTCTTCTAAAGCTGTTTTTTTTGGCTAAACTCCACTCACAGAAGTTCAATGCCTGACATACAGTACAAGTGAAAAATGTATGATATGAAGTCCGATTACATTAAAATAAATACAAAATAAACTCGTATTACCAAGTGGTTTACGGTATATTGATTTCGTATTATTTTATTATTCATTCATTCATTATCTTACGCTTTTATCTTATATTAGGGTCGCGGGGGGGGGGGTGTTCCCCATGCCCATCCAGGGGAGAATGTTTCGGGCGCTGGGCAGATACACCCAGGACAGGGCGCCACTCTATCGCTGGGTATATTTTATTATTATTCACTATATTATTCACTATTTTAATAAATGCACGTTTTAAACGTGATCAACGGAATCGTTAAAACGCTATTGAACTCTGCGCCACGTGGTCAGGGGAATAATCCAAGTAAAGAAGACTTATTGTTAGATATTTGCTGTTTTTCGTGTTCATTTCTGTAATAAAGTAAACTTTTTTGTCACGGTAAAATAAATTAGAGTCAGATAAAATGCAAAGTGTACTAGGCCGGTTAGCTCAGTTGGTTAGAGCGTGGTGCTAATAACGCCAAGGTCGCGGGTTCGATCCCCGTACGGGCCAGAATTTTTTTGAAAGTTGCTTGTTACTTTTAGACTATATAAGTTTACTGACATGTCACCCATACATTCAACGAAACGCAGCAGAGGCCGGTTAGCTCAGTTGGTTAGAGCGTGGTGCTAATAACGCCAAGGTCGCGGGTTCGATCCCCGTACGGGCCACTTGGTTGCCTTTTAATGCCGAAATATCTCACCACCTCACTTAATGTGCTTGTATGTTAACTTCTTTAAACAGTCGAGATAACGCTGCCCTGTTGTGTTTTTTTTTTTTTTTTTAAGTCAAAGGTCATATCTTACTAACACTCCTGGATTTTCTAAAGCCCTACAAGTGTACTGATTTGCATCACTCTAAACACACATTTTATTCCATTTTACAAATACATACACGGGGCGGCACGGTGGCTTAGTGGTTAGCCTGTTCGCCTCTCAGCGCTAGGGATTCCCGGTTCGAATCCCCATCTGGGTGGAGTTTCCATGTTCTCCCCGTGTCTGCGTGGGTTTCCTCCGGGTTCTCCGGTTTCCTCCCACAGTCCAAAAACATGGAACAAGTTAATTGAATTCTCAAAATTGCCCCCTATAGAGTGTGTCTGTGTGAGTGAGTGTGTGCCCAGCGATGGATTGGCGCCCTGTCCTGGGTCTGTCTGCCCAGCGCCCGCCCCCCCCCCCCCCCCCCCCCCCCCCCCCCCCCCCCCCCCCCCCCCCCCCCCCCCCCCCCCCCCCCCCCCCCCCCCCCCCCCCCCCCCCCCCCCCCCCCCACATACACAATACACAGCAACTGTAACTGTTTTTATGAAATAAAATACATAATTTCTATGATTTTATTTACCAGAGATTCCAAATAAATTATCTGATTTGAAAAACGAACACAAAATTGGATAAATGGTTAAGGTTACTGAACAATATATCAGTTCATAAACAGGATGCCCTGAATCTTAAAGTAAAGATGCTGACTTGAAGAATTCAATTTCAGCCTCGCTTTGCTTCAGCGTCTCTTTGTTCCTCCAAACCCTATAGAAAAAATTTATTTTTGTTTTTTTTTTTGCCAAAAATACATTATGAGACAATTTGAATTACTGCATTCTTAAAATGGAAGAGACCTGACGCAGTGCGTGTTCCAGAACTGCTGGTGCTGGGTTTAGGAGATGTGTGGTGGTATCTTGGATAGGCTCCACCCACAGTCGGACGCTGCCTGACATTCAGATGAGAGAAGACAGATGAACAACAGAAATTCAATAACATCAAGCAAGTTAACAATAGTAAATCGTATATTTTGCTTACCCCCGAGAGCCAAAGAGATATCCCAGCAATCCCCCTGTTCCCATTCCAGTCCAGAACCCTCCTCCACCTCGCCGTCCCTGTCCTCCAAATCCCTGTCCCATTCCTCCTAGTCCCTGTCCCAGTCCTCCTAGTCCCTGTCCCAAACCTCCCAGTCCTCCTAGTCCCTGTCCCAGTCCTCCTCCGAATCCTGCTGGATTGGGATTGGTGTACGAGTCTGCAAAGCCGTAACCGGGGGGTTTTGCTGAAATAAAAAAGTTCAACTTTTTATCCTAAAAAGAGATAATTCAGTAATGAAAAGAAAATCATCAGCACTGTGCCTACATAATAAACTAACAGAAACTGAATTTTGGAATATTCATGTACTTAATAATCAATTTTCATCTACTGTGTATATTCTGAGGATTAGGCAGCCTATCTTGTATAATTATGTAATTGCAAGTAACTTTAGAAGAAGATTTAATTAAATCAAGTTTTTAACCACTGACTCCCCCCTGTCTGTGACTGACTGATTTTACATTGGTGTTGTAAATTATTGCTAATTTCACTCTACATGGGAACTACTGCAGTTTTGTGTCAAATGAAAGATGACATAACATTGTTAAGTATTCTTCCTGCTATAAATAAATATCCAAATGTGTAGCAGGCATCACATTCTTAATAAGCTTATATTAACAAAATACAAATGAAGTTTTTTTGTCAGTGATAACATATTTTTTTTATGTGCCTTAGTAGATTAAATACATTTGAAATAAAAAAAAAACACTAATTCTTAATGCATACCTAAGCCTTTTGTCAGTTACCATCCAAGTCCTACTTCTGTTTCTAACGTATTTCCATGTTGAGTAAGTGGACTGCAAAAAGTGACTCATACCTTCATTTGTATAATCAGGTTTAAACCCAGGAGGAGGAGGACCATTGTTGTGGAAGTCTGTGCCATCGGGACCTTGATGTCCATTTCCTTGGTGATCATGGGTGGGGTTGCAAAGAAACATTTTGTAGATAGCATAAGCTAAGAAAAGGAAAATGCCAATTACCACCAGGCTGCCGGAACCCTCTCCAGGCAGTCCACTCGGGTAATGACCAGCACTGTCACCACCATACTGCTTTTGTTTCCCTCCAAAGAACCCAGAGGCAAAATCAGAAAACTGTGATGAGCCCTGGTTCTGACTGCCCTCAGAGGTGAGCTCCAGAGTGTACTCCAAACCACAAGATCCTTTTAGGATGTAAGGGTCATCAGGGCTGTTGTAGCCCTCACAGGAGATCTCAATCCGCCCAAAACGGTACCAGTTATCCATATCAGCCTTGCATTCCCACTGCATAAAAGTGTGAATGTGACAAAGAGAAAGATGTTAGGGATATAATATATGACTGCAGGCACATACACCAAATAAACAAACATTAGAGGCATATCTTCCATAGTTTAATCAGCAGCCATGAATAAACTAAGCCAGCCACTGTTAAGACAATGTTAAGAGTTCTGTGACTGTAAAGCTATCCTATTTGCATTGAGGAGTATTAAGTGAGTGATCTATACACAGAGGAATTTGTCCCCCACATTTTAGCTATTCACACAGTGAAACACACACATATAAACACACTGAGTTAAGTGAGCACACATGACCTGGGCAGCCTTGTACACGGCGCCCAGGGAGCAATTGGAGTTAGGTGGGGCCTTGCCCAAAGGCATTTCAGCAATAGTACTTGGTGGGACAAGGATTCAAAGGACTTTTAGGTCGCAAGGATGGTTCCACAAGCATATGATTGCCCATATTATTGCCAATTAGTGTTGTGGAATCAATTCACTGTGTGTGTGTATTTAATATATATCCTTAAAGCAGACAACAATAAAGTGCAACCCTACTGGAAGACTGAAAATACCTGCACATCAACACCATCCCAGCCTCTGTTCTGACACTGAACCACATCCAGGATGAAAGCAGAGCAGCCAGCAGACCCACCCAGACACTTAAGCTGGGGAATCGGACTGGACCTTCGAGATGTTGTGAACCGACCCCGATACAGAGTCAAGACTTGAACATCCCGCAGCAGTACTGCCCCTATACACATAAACTGGTATTAGCATGTGTATATAAAGTGTGTGTAAATAGAATAATGACGTAATATTAAACTATTTTATCAAAAAATATACAATTTCCTACACTTTTAAAAAGGCCTACATTTATTATGACAGGTCAATACATAGTTAATAAAAAAACGATTAAATATACTGAATTTAGGTTTTTGTTCATTTTCAATACATATATTTTTAAATGTTATATAAATAAATGACATGCAAAGCAAAATTCCATAAAATGTTGATTTGTATATTTAACTTAAAAGTACACTACTTTTCCTGCGGTACACCTAACAGAGCGCACATAACGAAGCAACATCTATTAATAACGTTATAAATATATAATTCTATAATATCATACCATCGTTCCAACAGAGAAGTTGAGGCAGGAACATGACATGAAGCAGAAACAGTGCAAACAGCGCCATGTTTACAACGCTAAAAGACGACAAAAGCAAATTAACCGAGTTTTCTTACTCATAGAAAATTTTACTGCATAAAAAAGTAAAAATTGTTGCGAGTTCTAAAAGATTAGATGTATGTTAGCGTGTGTCGATGTAAAAACACAGTCTACACATTAGTGAAAGCAAACTAGTGCAATAGAACTGAAATCCGGCTGCGTACCAAATCACATACCACTGTACTGAGCAGTGCGTTAAATACGCTACGATTTAGTGCCCTGTTTCCGAGTTCACAGTGCACTACATAGTTGACTCGGACAAATTTGGGAGGCAGGTCTGTTAAACACGCCCTCAGCTCTATTCCGGTTTTACACTTTGTAACCGCGTTTTTGTTGTTGCTGTGTTCCAAACGACGCTTGAATGCACTCAGTACTTCAGTGTTTGTTAAGGTTTTTACAAGTCTACACGCCTTACTGTGAATGCTAATTTACCGGAATATATATCAATTATGTTTCAGTTTAATTTATTCATCTCCCGCTTTATCCTCTATTAGGGTCGCGGTGGGGTTCCCCATGCCCATCCAGAGGAGAACGCTTCGGGCGCTGGGCAAATAGACCCAGGACAGGGCGCCAATCCATCGCTGGGCACACACTCACTCACACAAACACACTCTATATGGGGCAATTTGGAGAATTCAATTGACTTGATCCATGTTTTTGGACTGTGGGAGGAAACCGGAGAACCCGGAGGAAACCCATGCGGACACAGGGAAAACATGGAAACTCCACCCAGATGGGGATTCGAAGCGGGAATCTCTAGCGCGGAGAGGCGAACGTACTAACCACTAAGCCACCGTGCCGCCCTGTTTAATTTAGTTTAATTAAATTTTAACATCATTTATCTGTCCATTATCTTCCGCTTTATCCTCTACTAGGGTCGTGAGGGGAGGGGGGGGGGTTCCCTTATGCCCATCCAGGGGAGAACGTTTCGGGAGCTGGGCAGATACACCCAGGGCAGAGCGCCAAATTTATCGCTGGGCACACACTTACTTACTCACACAGACTCTATATGGGGCAATTTGGCGAATTCAATTGACCTTGATCCATGCTTTTGGACTGTGGGAGGAAACCAGAGAACCCGGAGGAAACTCACGTGGACAACATGGAAACTCCACCCAGATTAGGATTCGAACCAGGAATCCCCCGGTGCTGGGAAGCCACTTAACATAGTTGAATTAACATAAAATATAAATAACATAATTTAATTCTCAAAACAGTGAACTATACAGCGGACAGTAACATTTAGCCATGAGCTCCTCGGATCGTTAGTGAATTTGTACTTAATAATATCACCTTCCACTAACTAGCAAACACTTTATAAAGTTTTGTATATTCCACCAAATATTTGTTGTTTTGTGTATTTTTAAACATGGAAATGTATGGAAACCCGTTTCCACCACTAAGAAGAAGTAAAAAGCAAAAGTATTTAAAGCAAAAGTAAAAAATTCTAACTTTATATTCCAGAAATTTGAATTTATATTACGTCACAGTGCACATGCACCCACTATACAATAGATCGGATTGATAGTTGCATGAATGAGGGAGGACTCCTGTAATTTCTACCATATGGTATGAAATTTAAAAGTTCATGGTTTGAATGAGCAATGTCCTTGATAATGTTACTGCGACATGATATAAAGTCAGAATTGTGAGATAATTTTGCCTTTTTTTTCTTTGTAAAACTCTTGTTTTACAGTCTGTTGATTTGATTTCCATACTTTTCAAGAAATCCTCAGAATTGACTAATTTAACAGTTCATTGAGTCTTTAGCCTTTTACTCAATAATAGATTTATTAACTGAATTTTGACACATTCATTTAACATAATACATTTTATTGATACTTCAATTCGATAGAATATTAAGTCATAGTCTTTGGTTGATTAACTTGTAATAAAATTTTAATGCATAAACTGATGTTCACACATTAGTTCATTATTCAATAATTCACTAAGTTATAATTAGTGAAACACATCCATAATAATTTGTATAACTCCCTAAATTGAAAAATGTATTAACTCACCTGATTGAATTTATTCACTCTCTGAAAAATGTATTAATTTACGCATAGTTTGGACAATTTAAAAGTAATTAAAATTCTCTAATTTTGTTTATGATTAATTGACAAGATGGTAGTCATCTATTCCAGTCTTAAAAATAATGCCAACATAATAAAGTAGTTTTGAACGTACCACCGAAACCAACAAGTATAATGATAATTCAGATTTTCACCCCAACGTGATTATTAAGATGAATGAATTGAATTCAACATAGAAAACAGTCCCATAGCCTAAATATACCATTTACAATCAATGATAAAACTTCAGTACATAAAAAATGATGCACTGAAAAGACAAAGAGAATACATCTGCTGTTGCTGTTCACCAATACCATTAACTTATTCTGCCATGCACCAGTAAGAAGGGTGCCAATATAGGCAGGATTTTAGGAATGGGGTGTGCTTCGTAAAAGGTATGGTTTGACAATAGTTGATATGAATAAAATACATGAGACATACACGATGTTCCCTAAAGATTTAGCAGGGGACAATTACAGGTTAAATTAAAAATTTTAATGGTTTTGATATATTTACTGACTTACTGAAAATATTCTGATACAATTAAAGATCCACGGATTTAGTTACTGATCACTGGTTAAACATATGACATTATATAATTCAGTCATTCAAAGATTGATAGATTCTTTAATTCTTAATCTAATTTACAGATTCCAGAAGGCGTGGTCAAAAAGGTCAACAGACTATTGCCAGGCACATAAACCAACACAGTTATGCACACAATCAAACCTGGAGTGAATTTAAAGTGAAAGTTCACATACTAGCATGATTTTTACTATAAAAGAAAATGCAAGATCCAGGAAAAAAGTCATGCAGACATGGAGAGAACATGCAAACTAAACTAAGAATTTACCCTGTCAACCTTACCTGAGAATTCAACAAAAAACCTTCTGAGCCATAAGTGTTCTCTAATTTGTTGTTTTATTCATTGATTAACTGTTTTTTTTTGTCATATTATTCATTTAATAGTTTTATCAACTTAAAAAATTCATTACATGAATTAAATAATTACTTTTTTTAAATATAAATTAATAAATTAAACAGTATATTGCTTATGTCTACAGAGCCCCTAAAGGGACATGAGCAAAAAAAACATGAGAAACATGAGAGGAACATGAGTAGACAGATCTACAGATAAATAAATAAACACGAATATAAATAAACGTTTCTTTCTAGGAATCTTTCTAGGAATATAACTCCAGAACGCCGTCTAGTACCGAAACCCGTTTGCATGTTCTCCCCATTGCTTGTTGCTTTGGAATTTCATTTTACCCCCAAAACAGTTAAGCATTGGAGTTAATAAATAGTGAGCACGAAAAATTCTTTTTTGCTCATGTTCCTCTCAATATTTTTTTTTTTGCTCATGTCCCTTTAGGGGCTCAGTATATGTCAATTATTTGGTGGCTAAATCAGTTTTTTAAAATAATTATGATCTCATTTAATTTAAATTTAAAAAAAATATATCTTAATTAATAACTTAATATCCACAATCACCAGTAGCCACTGAGTTTGTAACATGAATATTATCCTACTCTCACTTTCATAAATGAAAACATGTTGTTTTTATCAAAACATTTGATAAAGTAACCTTTCAGTTACATAAATATGAGAAAAACAAGCAAGGAACTTTGTGTATGTTTCATTTTTAAGCAGCAATACCTAATCAGCAATGTTTAGTGGACAGTAAATTAACCAATTAAAATAACAAAATATACACCAAGTAATAAAACAAGCCTAATTGACTTAGTTCAAGTAAATGCTTGGTTACATTAAAAAAAGAAATAATATCCATTACTTTCTGTTCCGATCACATTGTCAGTGTTCAGGTTCAAGCTTTCCTTATCCAGCTGTTTCAGGAAAATCCAGGAAGCATCTTCTGTTTACCGTGAACTATATCTATATTTATGTATATATATCCAGTGGAGGTTCGAGTCTCTAATCTCGCATGATTCAAGTCTTTCACAGAGTCCAGTACTGAGTATTTTGCCATCAGTTTTTCTATGTATTGTACATATTATTTGTCTTTAATGTAATTGCTGTGCAATTGTTGTGGTTTAAAGCACATTTCACTGCTTAATTTCAGGAATTTGCTTTATTACCTGATAAAGTAGTGGATGATTAAAGGTAAAAGTATGAAGATTTATTCTGAATGCTGATATTGGGAGCTTGTGTAAGGTCCAAACTTTTAAGTGTTAATATTATATATTTTTTTATATCCATATTTTTTTCTATATTTCTCTGTCAGTAACTACAGGCATCTGTTACACTATTCAGCTAAAATGCTTAATCCTTAGTCTCCATGACCATCCAGGGGAGAACATGTCAGCCACTGGGCAGATACACCCAGGACAGGGCGTCAATCCATTACTCAATCACACAGACACATATGGGGCAATTTAGAGTAGCCAATTCACATTATATTAATTTTTTAGGACTGTGGGAGGAACCCAGAAAAATATCGACGTGGACACAGGAAGAAGAAGGAAACTCCTCTTACATTGCAATTCAAACCTGGATCCCCAGTGCTGGATTCCCTGTGCTGCCCTTATTAACGGTCCATGTAGTTTTGGGGTTTGGGATTTGTCCACTTGTTTCTGTATTTTCTGTATTTCCTGTAGTTTGTTTGTACATAATGTTTTTCTCTTCTATTCAAATGTTCTGTAGTTCTGCATGGTGTCTGTGATTCATTATAGTTGGTATTTCTATAAGGAATTAATGTGACCTGCATCTTCATACTGTTAAAGCTTAATTACTGCTTTTAAAATTTGCATTTTTGCTTATATTTTATATTGTTTTTGTAATGCATTTAATTTGGTCAAGCATCTGTCAGTAAACTGAATAGAGATTCTATAGAAACCTTCATTGTTGCTATGTGATGTTTGGAATGTAGTTGTACTGCATAGTCTGTGCTGTTTCCATTAGTAGTATAGTATGAAATAGAATGGTTCTTTGAAGTTGATCAAATGTTTTTCATTCATGCCTTTCTGTGTAGCCTTGCAATTCCTCTGATGCCAACAAAGCCGGTGTCCAAAAGATGTCCTCAATGCTAGTTCCACATTTCACTGCATTTTTGCAAGTTTTCGGCATGTTTACTTCCTGTGTTGTTTTTTTTCCACATGCTGTCTCTTAGATTGAGACTGGGCAGGTGATGACCTTGTCCTCCAGCATGACGCTGACCACGAGAAAGACAAAGTAGAGCAGGAACATTAGGAAGCCAAGCACCTTGCTCATCCTCCACTTGCATACAGCTATAGAGATGATAACGAAGAGGAGCATAAGAAAGAGCAGTACAATAGCGCAAAACAGGCCATTGCTGCTTACTGCCACTGGCTTCAGGTCATGTGCAATGGACCACAGCAGCCATGGAAAAGGCAATCTGCAGGAAACAGACAAAAACAAGTCAATGTAATTGTAAAAACAAATATTCCTCCATGCTCTGATGCAGATGAATGGATCTTACTTACCCCACTGTAATGTCGAAGATATTGGACCCCACTGAGCTTGACACAGCCATGTCTCCTAAACCTTTTCTAGCGACGATTACACTGGTGATGAGATCTGGAATGGATGTGCCAGCTGCCAGAATAGTCAAACCCATAATCTCCTCTGTAATGCCAATTGTCTCACCCACCTAAACGGTGCAATTATTATCACATATGTGAGCAAACTGAAAAAAATCTTACAGTATTTTTATCCATGACTTGACAAAATTTTCTTGCTGTTTCTGAATAGATAGCCAAATCCTGCAAACACCTGGCCATAAAACTCATTAAGTTTAGGAGCAATGCCTATTTGCAAATTTAATTACCTAAACTTTTTCATAAGGTTATTAAGTAAGGCTATTGGAATTTGTGTCATTAAAGAGAGAATACCTGGGACACAACCAGCATTCCTATTCATACCAAAGGAGTATAATGGCGCTGAGATCAGTGCTCTGTCCAGTTCCACTTTTGATCTTGCCAAATCCACATTTAGCCCTACCTAATCCTAATTTTAATTGTTGCCACGCATTGCATGTACATATACATATGTTGTTTGCTGGCTTATAATGATAACTCTTAATGATACTTTTTACTATTAGGTGCATTTTGGTCCTATAACAAGATTATTGCCCTGTGGTCCAGTTATGAAAGACCTTGTTGCTTTGAAAGCCATTAGGGTGTCTAGGCTTTAAGTGAACAAGAACAGAAGGGAACGGCTAATTGGCTTTAGGCTTTGACTCCTTTTATCACAGTGGTTCAGCTTTAGTATCTAATTCTTCTTCATTCTATCTCGGTCTCTCTTTATCTCTCAGTCTCTCATCCCCTCTGTACCTTTAATCTTCCATATATGAGCACAGCGGTCATCCTTTAGACTGAAGAAGCTCAAAGTAGCATGCAAGGTTAACAGTCACAGCCTTTTGGTATGAGCACCAAGAATCACCAAATTTTTAGAAACAGAATGAACTAAAACAGTATATGTTTTCTAACACATACATGATTATGTGTTTTTCTTACCTGGTGTGCCCACCACACCATCAAGTATGAGAATGCCGCAATCCATGTAATTGAACCCAAAAATGTCATGGGGAAAAGCTTTCTTGAAGTCTAAGAAATATGATAGAAAGTTGACATGATGTAAAGTTTTGCTTTAAACAGGAGTTAATGTTAATGTTACTTAATGCGTAAATAAACAGAGTAAATAGTTATGTGTGTACCAAGTATTGTATTCTCACAGTATATTTATAGTATATGCTACAGTTTACGTAGCCTTATGCAAATATAAAGTGTAAAGCTTTGCAACCCCTATTTCCTATTTTGTAAAATTAACATTAAAATGTGTTCTTGTTCATTTAGTCTATTATTATTATTATTAGTTAAAGTTAAAAGCCAAAATGAAATACATCTTGATTGCATCATCTTTTTTAAATGTGTCTAAATGGTATAAATTGGGTGTTATTGTGGTTATGCACAACAACAGCAAGTTGATAACCCTGGGTTTTTTAAATGAAATTAAGGCCAGCATAAATGTAGTTTTAATTAATGCAACATTTGGGAGCCACATTCTTTACAATAAAAATGGGTTGTATTATTTTCATAATATAACGTTTAGTTAAAATGTTGGTCATTTATACAATACAGTAATAGATACAAATAAATGAAGTGGATGTGTAAGAAATAAACAGTAAAGCAACACTCACTTCTCTCCGGACATCAGGCAATGTAAGCCACAATGGGAAAACAATGGGCAAAATGAAAAGGTATGTGGCCTGTTTTCGTCGTGTTGCTGGCCACTCCAGGCTAAGAGGCTGCTCATCGTCCTCATCATCCGCTTCCACCTACATTATCAGATTAATAGCTAAATTCATAGAAGGAGCCATGTACCACAAATTGAAAAGACACACAAATACTGTATATAACTAATATATGGACAGCACCATACTAGCAAGTCAGAAACAGTACAAATGTATGGAAACCACGTTAGCAAGCCAGTAGTTTGCAAATCGGCTAATTATATCTAACATAGCAAGTCAATGTTAAGTATGCATTAGATGGGATAGCATGTATGTAATATAGGTAAAATTGGCAAAATTAATCTAATAAGCAAGTAATATACTTAGTAAGTATGATTCATTCATTCATTATCTCCCGCTTATCCTCTATTAGGGTCGCGGTGGGGTTCCCCATGCCCATCCAGGGGAGAACGTCTCGGGCGCTGGGCAGATAGACCCAGGACAGGGCGCCAATCCATCGCTGGGCACACACTCACTCACACAGACACACTCTATATGGGGCAATTTGGAGAATTCAATTCACTTGATCCGTTTTTGGACTGTGGGAGGAAACCGGAGAACCCGGAGGAAACCCACGCAGACACGGTGAGAACATGGAAATTCCACCCAGATGGGGATTCGAACCGGTAATCCCTAGCTCTGAGAGGCGAACGTGCTAACCACTAAGCCACCGTGCCGCCTAGTAAGTATGATGAAAATCTAAAATAAAAAACATTGCTCACCTATTTAGTTAAAAGTTTTTTAAGTCTGATTTTACTTTAGAATTGCCTGGGCATTGATTTGTCAACATTATGCAATGTAATCACAGCTATTTGTATCCAACTATAAATTTGCAATAGGTTTTTGACATTATCTTGTATCGAAGATGGAGAGACTCAGGAAAGTCATTCATATGTAGGTGAATTCATGTGTGCAAATGCTCATAAAACTGTTTTCAAATCTTTTAAATCCATATCACAAATTAAAAAAAATCCAAACATATGTTTTTGTCTAAAAGTGTAAATTTTATAACTGTGATCTATTTTATATATAGCTTAACACATTATTATTATTATTATTATTATTATTATTATTATTAGTAGTAGTAGTAGTAGTAGTAGTAGTAGTATTAAAACATTATTTTTATTTGCATTGTTTAAAAAAGTTTGGAAATTATAAGTTATTTAAAGATAACATGGGTAGAACTGCTAGTACTAGAAACATAAATATGTAGGGAATGTTATTTGTAGCATATAAAGTAGATTAAATGCAATCTTTAGACCAAAAATCTGAACTAAATAGTTTGTATATAGTTAGCTATGAAGCAATAATGCCGCACAAGCTCTTTATGGTTGTATGTGTATATGTTGTATGTATCCATTAATAATGTGTTTGTGTTTTTTTTTATTCCTGTCTTTTAATTTAAAAAAATGAGATTTTAATTTTTTAAAAATTAGATACTTATTAAATAATATAATTGGAGTTCAAGTAAGAATGACAAAAAATCAAAATCATTGTGCTGACTTGTTTGAATACTATGTGATCTGATGGTGCAAAATTGGATACCTCTTGTCCCACACTGCCATTCATGGGTGGAGTCACCTCCACTTCCACACTGGGGCTATGAAGAGGAATCTTATTCACTGTAGATTAAGAAACAAAAGAAAACAATAGTGGGAAGATATTTAAATGGCTGTCTTTTTCCATGTGGCAAAATACACATGAACACCTATATACTTTTTAATAGTTTTACCTATGCCAATTTAACACTAATCATTAAAACCACACAAAGACAAAAGTAGCATGATTTTTGACACAATTTTTTTGTATTTGTTTGATATAAACTATATATCACTAATTCATTCATTCATTATCTTCCGCTTATCCTCTATTAGGGTCGCGGTGGGGTTCCCCATGCCCATCCAGGGGAGAACGTCTCGGGCGCTGGGCAGATAGACCCAGGAGAGGGCGCCAATCCATCGCTGGGCACACACTCACTCACACAGACACACTCTATAGGGGGCAATTTTGAGAATTCAATTAACTTGTTCCATGTTTTTGGACTGTGGGAGGAAACCGGAGAACCCGGAGGAAACCCACGCGGACACGGGAAGAACATGGAAACTCCACCCAGATGGGGATTCGAACCGGGAATCCCTAGTGCTGAGAGGCGAACGTGCTAACCACTAAGCCACCGTGCCGCCCTTATATATCACTAATCTCTAAGTAAATTATGTTGTTAACACTTTACATTGAAAAGACAATAGTACAATTTTAAAAAGGGTTGTATGAGATTCAGTCAAACTGAGAATATTATTATCTGGTTAAATCAAAGAAATTTTACCCCATACACAAGCAGAAACGAAAAAAAGGCAAACAGTCTATGACATAAAAAAAGTAGCTTTTTATTGCATCTTTACCAATTTAGCATAATAGGGCACTTTTGTATCAGCAGAACTTTTCCAATATTTGCCTGGAAAAAAACTGTAGCTTTGTGGTTCAGATAAATAAAAAAATGAGCTTTTTGCCAACTTACAGTCAAGCTGTGTTTGAAATAAAAAAGTATGACCACAAACAGTCTATGTTTTTAGACAGATTTTGATTTATGATGTAATTTTAAAGAGTTGGTGATGAAATGTATTGTTTCCTTGTTGATAATGCATTTCACCTGGAAACTTTTTGGGGTGAATTTTATCACCATCAACTCTTTAAAATGACATAAATTAAAATCCCTCTAAAAACGGGTTACTGAACATCTTCAATAGATCAGTTATCTTGAACTTGTCTTTTGAAAAACACAAATAGGTTTCATTAAAATTAAAATAAATATTTTGTCATGGTAATTTTAGTCCTCTGATCTAAAAAGGATGAGAAAACTTTGGATTAACAAATCTAAAGCAAAAAATCTAAATAGGTAGACTGCACTGTAAAGAACCACAGACAAATCTTGAGAGAGTCAGTAAAGAGCAATGTTTATTGTTTTTTATATTTTTTATCCTTTTAAGAAGCTCTAACTCTTTTCTCTTTACCAAATTTAGATTATCACATTTTTTGCAATATGGTTTACTTAAGAGGGTTAAAGAGACTGTTTGACTCACCCATTCCGTTCAATTCCTCTTCTCCCTTTTTCCTTGCAATCTTGTGCAGTATGGATGCTTTATCCCTAAACCCCCCTGAACAAGGAAAAGATGGTATGTATCCCTGTCGACATGTCTAGGATTTATGTGTTTACTTCTATATACTCTGATGTTACCTTCAGTTAGAGGGTCCAGTGTGTGGATCATCAGTTGGAAGATGCTGTTCCTCATTAGTGAGTTGTGTAAAGAGGCAGAGCTTACTCCTCTTTGAAGACGAGGCTTGGCCTAAATAAAAGACATTCAAACACCAATAAGGGTTTACTAGCATAATACATAGGTTCCGGGTGAAATTTAAGTTAATTTAGCAACATTTTTTAAAATTGGCATAATGGTGCCCAGAGCTATTATCTCATAGCCCAAAAAAAAAGTCATGGGTTTGAATCTGGGTGGGTGGTCCTGGTCCTTTTCTTTTCAAGTTTACATATCATCTCTGTGGTCTCCGGATACTAAATAACACCTGTGTGAATGTGTTTGTCTGAGTGTCTCCATGTTTTAGATTGTTATCCTTTCCACACCTTTTTCCTAATAAGTGATAGACTAGGTTCAAACACCCCTCACAGAACAAAGTAGGATACTACTAGGTATTTTTTTTTTTTTACCTTAAAATGTATTAACTACATATTCTGACCTTCTGAGAGATTCAAACAATAATGAAATATAAGATCTTTTTCATTTCCATTAGGGGTCATCGTAGTCAAGAAGATCCACATATGAACTTGGCACAGTTTACCAGCAGAGGATTTTCTTAACGCAACCCTCCTAATTACCTTAGCATGAGACCGACACTATGGTGGACATCCCCCATGGTTTGGACAATTTAGTATCTCCAATGTGTCTGTCTGCAGACCCCAGAGAAAACCTATGCAGGCACAGGGAGGAAATGTAGCTTGCTTGCCTGACTGGGATTTGACCCTATTTGTAGTGAGGGGGAAGCATCAACTTACACAGAATAATAGACAAATAAGCAAAATACTTTATCACTCCTTGTCAAATGTCAATTTATATTTTGTTCTTGCCCCTTGGTCAATTAGGTCAATTAGGTGATCTTATCAATTTATGTAAAGTATATGGAGTGGAAATTAATGTGATAAATGAAACAAAACCTACCGAAAGTTTGTTCTCATCTTCTTCAGAATTGGTGGTCTTTGAAAAGAAAGAGAGATGGATATTTAATAGACATCAAGAAGCAATAATAGTAAAAACACAACCGAATTGAGAAAAAAACACCTTAATGACGATCTCTCTCTTATATATATATATATATTCAGGGGTTCAGGCTTGGAACACTGTAAAACTACTTTGAGACAATGTAAAACACTCTATATAAATAAATACATGGCCACACAGTCCAAGCTCTCTACAAACACTACTGCCGATGCCACACATGTGGTTAATACATAACTACTTTTTTTTAAAGCTTGTAATGCTTTTATTTATTTGCTATATAACTGTGGTTAGATAGTGTATGGACTGACACACAAAGGTGTCCCTGCTTTAAATAATCATGAATCATTTTAATTTCAAACCTATAAATTATTTAAAGGGCATTTTTATTCAAAAGCCTACCTACTAAATAATACCTAAATAAATTCAAAATCTTAAACTGATTATTCAAACACTTTATAAATTATAAAAATGTTAAATAAAACCATGATAAAATATAACTATTCCCAATAAAGTCAATCACATTTACAAGCTTGAGCACAGTTTTAAGTGATTGGAAAATCGTATGCGTACAGAGGAATGAAAACCTGAGAGGAACTGGATTTGGGTATGATGATGGGTATGAGGTGTATATGAGGGGTATACATCTGTAATGTGGGTAATAGGTAAAGGGTGTTAAACTGAGTTTCGACTTCAATGTGACAGATAAAGCAGACTGCAGTAATTTTGGTTATGTAGTAGATAGTTATGTATTTTCCAAAGCTACATGACACATCTATGCTGTATTTCTGTTTTATTTCTTTTTCACAAAATAAAAATGCAACCTCTAATTAAACAGAGCTGCCAGTGCTATGTCAAACAAAAGTATATTTTATTTTAAATGTTTGAAAATACATTTGGATGTGGGTTATTTTAATGCTTTGAACATATACACATTAAATTAACTCTGAATTTAGTTAATTTTCCTTATAAGTATTGTGTTAACAATTTTTAAGACTAAAATGTAGGGATTCACAATTGTAATGTAGCACTCTAAGTTTATATGGTTTGAGTGAATAAAGTTTCCTGACCAGCAGCATGTAAACTGTATTAGGTCAATCCTTTTATTCCATTAGCACCAGCAAACCTGCTAATTCTGATAGCATGAAGAGATTTAATTAAACATGCCCAGTTATCCTATTATATTCCAGGTAAGTGTCATAAGCACTAAAATGTGAATTTACTGTGGTGAAAAGAAATGAACTATCGACAAAATTTGGTGAAAATATCTTACAAGACAAGGACTGCAACAGAATAGTAAAAGTGTCATAAACAGCTGTTCCTCAACCCCCGCACCACAAAGGCAGTGCAAAACCCCTAAAAACACTAATCAGCTCATGGACCTTAAAGATACACAGGGAAGCTTTTAGTAAGATGCTAAGTGAGGTTTGTAACAGAAAATATACACTTTTACTATTTGTTTAGCACAAAAAGTTATATATTAATACTTTAATGATTAAAGCATTTCATTCATACTTTCTGATTCTGAAACTCACCTAATAATATAAGATAAGATGCATAACCAACAATGAAAATCGAGCCAATTGATTCTATGAAATTGAGATCATGGCTTTGTTACAGATGACTGGAGTTTTATTAACTCATAAAACAATTCTTGCACAATTACAGTGAAATAATAATGACCTCATCAAACCACTGACACTAGAGTTGTCTAGAAATATTAGAAACATATATATATATATATATATATATATATATATATATATATATATATATTTTTTTTTTTTTTTTTTTTTTTTTTTTTTTTTTTCCCCCCCCCCCCCCCCCCCCCCCCCCCCCCCCCCCCCCCCCCCCCCCCCCCCCCCCCCCCCCCCCCCCCCCCCCCCCCCCCCCCCCCCCCCCCCCCCCCCTATTATAACTTATTGGAATAAGTTTGAGATCATTTAAGCTTTTTTTTATATAGTATGTCATCTGGAACTAGCCATATTCTGTGGTCAGAAAAAGATGGACATGGTCACAAACAATACACTGGTAGGCTGTGTTACTTAATTAATTTTAAATAACACTGGTACTGGGTCTTCTGCTTCTGTAGACCATCTGCTCTGAGGTTCAATGTTTGTACATTCGGAGATGATCTTTTGCATATTCTTTTGTAGTGGTTGAGTTACTGTTACCTTTCTAGTACAATTTACTTAATATTTTCTTTGTAAACCTTACCGTTAACTACTCTTAAAAAAAAACTGTACATCAGAATAACCTGTCACATTCCAAGTCACTTAAATGTCATTTCTTCCCTATACTAATGATTGGTTTAAACTTAACTGGTTGTCAGGTTATCTTGTCTGCATGTCTTTTTATTCCTAAAACATTTATGTTGGGTTATTTTTGATTATTGTATTTCAAGTATATACAGTAGATAGGTGATATACAGCTTTTAAGCAATTTTAACTTAAAGATTTACATTACATATCCATCTAGTCCCTCTAATTTGTGTTTTTCATACACTTGTGACATGTAAGTCCTATTGCATACTGGGTGTCCCTGCAATTTATTTAAAAAGTGTTTTATGTAACCTGTTTCTCAGCTCCTCGTGCTCTGTCCTTTAATGTTAGAATCCAATATATTTTAGAATCTAAATATGGTTTGATATTATAATTATGATGAAATTTACTGATATGACTGAGCCTTGTTTCAAACCTCTTTTTAATTCCAGTATGATTAAAGAGTTTGTAGGGATTAGTGCCATATCTTCTCCACTATATTTATTTGAAAGCTTAATTTGTTGACTTTTCCGAACTTAAAGATTTTGTTACTGCTTGATGTAAAATTTCATTAAAGCTGAAATTGGACACAGGCTGAAGTTTTAATTTCCAGAACAAAATATTTATTTGTCTAAAAAAATATTCACAGTGGTTCGCATGTACTGACAAAACATGAGCTTAAAGGTTTTGACTTCTGAAGATTCTGTGTGACTCTGCTCTAAACTTAACTGCACTTACAGGATCTGAAATACTTATCAGATTAGAACAGAGCAACCAAGGGTTACATGTGCTGCTTAGATCACAATTTAACTCATACTATTAGGTCACCTATCTCAGGTATACTGTCATATTTTCACCTGAGTCATGTCCATGGGCAGATTTTAATCTGTGAATTAACACCATTTGTTTATGTTAGAAAGAAAAATACAATTCCATCACTATGTTGCAGAGTATTTTATTTGTATGACGACAGAGCCCTGTCACACCTTTGGTTTTATGATTATTGAATATAAACCAGGCCATTGTATTTAAAACCATTTTACAAATACTGTTTTGACTAAATAGGTCTTATACTAAATAAGTCCTAGCATGAAGAAAGTTATAGGAATTAATCTAAATTTAGATTTGTGTCAGTAGTTGGATAACCAGTTTTTGTTTTAAACTGGTTATATTGCATAAAAATAACATCAAACATCAAAACATAATGAATCACGGGATAAATATATATTCATCTTCTCAAGATATGAAATGCTGATGATACAGGGTCTCCTCCCACCAAATATCATTACACTTACACAAGTCACACACTTTTGAAAGATAATTCAATTTAGAACTTTATAAGTTAAATTGGGATTTGGCTTTTAAATGCAAAGATTTAGGCCACACTAACTTATACAGCCGTTCTGGCACAAGATGCACCATGCAGGATTTATCAAAGACCTGTTATTGTTTCATCTTATATGACAATTGATGCATACTGATACATAGTTGAGCACTAAGTACAATTACACCATAAATTACTGTGATAATTTATGTGCAGAATGTGTTTGAGTGTACATACATGCCCAAAACAAAAAAAACTATAGCCCACATACAAGCACAAAAAAGCAGGTTGATAGCAGTGCACAATGATTGAGGACATATGTATTTCTATAAAGAAAATGTATAGATGCAACCTAAATCATGCTCATGCTTTAAAATTATTTGCTTTATTATTCAAATCCAGTGGCCAAGATTGCACATGTTAATTCAAACACACATCCCATCACCTCTTCCCCTTTTCTTTGGCCACCGAGGCAATTTTAAAACTTAAGAACACACAAGCTTTAGCTATGGGGTTAAACTAAATATACAACAATGAAACTGTGAAGGAGCAAACTTAAAGACAAAATAACTCAAGCATACCTTCTACCAACACCCTTTCATGTTTCAACCATTTTCCTCATTGCCTCGACAAGATATAAACCAGATATAAAAAATATATATATTCTCCCTGTACTTAACAATAATTCTATAACAGGTGATTTAATTTGGATGGTGCATTAAAAGGCCCTTTCTCAGACTAGGCCGACTAAATGCTTCTAGTGTGTTACATCAACAAAATCTTGATTAAGATGAAACTGAAACCAGGCAAACTTACCTTTGGTGGAGCTTCAACTTCAGCCACATGATTCCTGTTCAGTAAAGACTTGACCAGGACCTCCACACCAGCATTAAACTTCATAAAAAGCACATAGGAACCGTAGGCAGACAGGAGTGCTATGCTCTCCACATAGGTAATATAATTGTCCAAGAAGAAGATAATAAGCATAATTAGGTCAATGATGTAGAAGGAGACATCACGGAAGAGTGGCCACCATGTCAGATTGAGGATCTCACGGGAGAAGAGTGCACACATGCCAATCACAAACAGAATATTGAAGACAGCTGAGCCCACAATGGTGCCAATTCCAACATTACTGTGTGAGATGAACACACCAATAACAGAGGTGAAGAGCTCAGGAGCAGAGCCTCCAGCTGCCATGAAGGTTGCACCAGCTACATCATCTGAGATCTCCAGTTTTTCAATGATAACAGTGAGAGCAGGGACGAAGAATTCATCACATACAATGGCAAGTGCAATAAACATGTACAACATGCCAAACATGTGTAGTACCACAGCACCCTGACGTCGCTCTTCTAAAGAGAAAAGATCCTCTGGATAATCCCCCTGGTTCTCAATTTCAGATGCCATTGCCACAGCATACTCCCCTTCCTTGGGGGTCGAGCGTGAAGTTCTTTGCAATGAATCATGTTGAAAGGTTTCTCTGAAGGCACTCCAGCATAATAACAGAGAAAAAGCCAAGACACTCAAAAGAAAGCCAAGGATCCGCGATGCACGCAGTTTCCTCCTCACATGTTGCTTCTTTGGCCGCTGTTTGGCTGAAACCACGGTGACCATGGTTACTGAGAAGGTCTGACAGTGTCTCAGACCTATGGAGTTTTAGGCATGGCCGTCTTCACAATTAAACCCGTTTGAAAGGACACACTCCTCTATTCCAGACAGGGCTAAGGGCCTGTAATGGTTTCCTCATAATAAGGTCTGAGAAAAAAAATATATATGATGTTAGTTTCATATACTGAAAAATTTTGCTAATAACATTTCCATATTGATTTATTAATATCATAAAAGGTCTAAAAGTAAATGTACAGAAACAATAAAAAGTTAAAAATAAAGTTAAAGTTAAAAAAGTTTTCAGTTAAAAATAAATGTATAATTTGTTGATAACGAGAAATGATTCAATATTATATATGACAATTATTAGGCACCTGCAAGCTAAGGTACATCCAGGGTCCTCAATATCAAATAACTAGAATATAATGCTTTTTTTTAGAGGGAATATAAGCATATGGTCAATTTCAGAGAACAAAAGACATTTTTTTAGGGTACTTAAAGCTGTTTTTTTATAATTTTAGGGCGGCAGAGTGGCTTAGTGGTTAGCACGTTCATCTCTCAGCGCTAGGGATTCCTTAAAATCGTTTTTAATACTATTGTAGCGAGACAATTTTTGGATTATAAAATCTATTGCCTTTTTTATTTAGAGAACTACAAACTGAAATTCCTTTTCAGGGTACTTTCATGTGTTATTACAAACTGACGGCATTCGTGATTGACCATCTGATGAGTTATGTTGTGATGGCAATTATTAGTTACTCTAATCAGTGTAAAATTTTTATTGAACTCTATTTTATTTTTAGATAGCTACTATATGCATTTCTTTCACAGTTACCATGCAGGCTTGGTCTCTTTTCAGGGGATCAGAGATCCTCAAGAACCACTTCACCAGCTTAACCAGCTGACTATAGTACTATCTGGAATTTTTTTCAAAAAATATCTGAATAATTAATTCTTCCAAATTAGAACATCTCATATATGGCCTTGATTTTGCCAGTGGTTTCCTCCTACATAATCCACCCTTTTAAATTAGGCATAAGGTAATATGGTCTGTACAGTTACTTTGAGGAAATCACAATTTTGTTACATTTGAAAGCAAGTATTGGTTTTATCTACAGTATATGTGTTAGGTTGTAGGACCTCAAAGTGCTATTTAAGTTGGATAAGTCTGGTAGGTGCTCCAATAAGCCTTTAAGACTTCAGGCTAAATGTAAGGTTACAGTACAGGTTAGAAACTGGTACAAAATAGCTTTTATGAGGAATACATTTATTAATGATTGAAGCAGCTGTTGCTCTATACTGTGGCAGACCATTATTTGGACAGTAGTAATGCAGGTATGTGGGTAATGTGGGTTATCTGATAGATGTTTTTCTTTGATTGTGTTTTTTATTCTACTACAGTAAAATTATTTTAGCATAGTGAGCCCAATATGAGGTTCTGAGAAAATCTGTAGCGTTATAGTTTTGTTGTGGAACTGTATTATTTATATAGGCTTGAGACCTTAGTTCATACTAACTGTAACATGTATATACATATATTCATTCATTCATTCATTATCTCTCGCTTTATCCTCCACTAGGGTCGCGGTGGGGTTCCCCATGCCCATCCAGGGGAGAACGTTTTGGGCACTGGGCAGATACACCCAGGACAGGGCGCCAATCCATCACTGGGCACACACTCACTCACACACACACACACTACACGGGGCAATTTGGAGAATTCAATTGACTTGATCCATGTTTTTGGACTGTGGGAGGAAACCGGAAACCCACGCGGACATAGGGAGAACATGGAAACTCCACCCAGATGGGGATTCGAACCGGGAATCCCTAGCGCTGAGAGGCGAACGTGCTAACCACTGAGCCACCGTGCCGCCCTTATATATACATATAATTTAATTTAAATAAAAAATTGCCTTAAGTTATTCACTGATACTACACTGAGACTACACAACTTTTGCCCTCTACATGCCCACAACATGGTTGTTTAGGAGCAGACCATGATGTCAAGCACATGTTTAACAAGGAGTGCTTTGTCTAGGTCAGAATTAAGACCCATTCCTAAGCCCCAACTGCTTGGGAATAACACATTTTTTGTTTGGTTTTTACTTTTATAATTCATAGCATATCGTTGTTGGAAAGGTGTCAATAGGGATCAGCACATGAAGCTAAAATCCTCCAACCTCCTGGAGTGCAACGTCTCCATCTGTCACCTTAATGACTTAATCCGATCAAGATGCTGACGATCTTCTGACCTTTTCTACTGTTCTCCTTGATATAACTCACACTTGACTTTTTTACTGTACAACCAATCAAATGCTTTTATATATTGGGCGTTGACAAATAGTTATTCACAGATTCATGACTCTGACAAGTTTAAAAGTTGAAAAATATTTTATATTATATACATATATTATATATGTTGATGAATGCCAATTACAACATTTGCTATATTTAGCTAATTTTGCTATACAGCTATTACTAAAACAACGTTACTATTTAACTTTCTATTTGAAATCTATTACCTTAAACCTATATATTTAGTTCCCATTACATCAATAAAAACCTAGTAACAAACCTAACTAATAAAAAAATATTTTACCAAACTATTAAATTCACAATTAAACTGAAAGCTTAATCTATTGCCTTAATCTAAATAAATGACAGTGGATGTATCAATACACATTCCTGTTTATGGAATAAACAAGGTTAAAATTAAAATTAATTGACTTAAAAAAGTAATTTCAAACTTATTACACAAAAAAGAAAACCAAATGCTTATTGATTAGATGTTAATTACAAAATGGTAATACAAAACACAACAAAACTATATTAATACTTAGTGTACTAAACATCTACACTTTAGTTAAATAAAGCTAAAACCTAATTAATTAATAAATTAATAAAAAGGTTGGGGGGAAAAAGTTTTTACCTTTAATCTCGAGGTGGTCCAACTCTTGAGTTGCTCTCTAGCTTGGCCCACATCAAGAATGAAACATTCCATAATGAGATGAGAGAGGAGAAAGTGTTCGCCCGCCCCCCACCTTTGTGTATGTCTCTCTTTCTCTCTCTCTCTCTCTCTCTCTCTCTCTCTCTCTCTCTCTCTCTCTCTGCAGAACTGCAGAAATTCAACAAAGTAAATAATTACAACTCTTACAAATAGAATTTTGAATTTTGTGAGGCTTTACATTTACTTTATATATGTTAGGAAAATAGCAAAAATAAACCAGAATTATGTGTCTAAGGCATATTTCATTTGAAAATCCTTTACAAAGGCAAAAGGCTGTGAAGAACTCTGCTATTAACAATTCTCACATTCTCTTATCATTATAATATAAAATTTAACAATTTTATATTTTACCATTTTAAAACTAAGACTAATTCATATAATATTAGTTGCATTAAATTCAAACAATAATACATCGCTTTGAACTATTAACATTCAAAATAGTAAATTTGCAGGGCAAAGAAAATTACAGAAAACTTCAAGTTAAGGCATAAGTGTGAAAAAAAAAATCACTGTTGAGCATATTTCTGATGGCAATGTGTATTTCTGCCAGATAGCAGATTAACTCCTCTCAGCTCCTGCTAGCCTTTAAATAGTATCAACCCGGCATTTAAGATTAGATGCAGTCTAATTCTAATTTTGTCATTGATCTCCTGCACTGTTCTGGGAAGTTAAAAGGACACTCCCTTTCTGTCATTCCATTATACAATAAAATTCCTTTTGCCATGAGCTAAAAAGAGCAAATAAGGGTTCAGGGTTAACTATGATCCACTAAATATTAATGAGAATTGTGTATTGTTTAACATAAGCAATCATAATAGTGAATCAGAATCATGGGAATAATGAACAGTAATCATTTGTTTTTAAAATTACATTTATTTAAATCTGTGGAATTACATTCAGTTTTAAAAAGGTACAAAAATTAAATATTTGTTAATTATGTTATGGTAAATAATTCTGCATTTACACAATTTAAAGTGTATTCAGTGAAATAAAATTGTTTATTTGCTTTAAAAATATTAATACTAAATAGTGAATACTAATGCCCAGCGATGGATTGGCGCTCTGTCCTGGGTCTATCTGCCCAGCGCCCGAGACGTTCTCCCCTGGATGGGCATGGGGAACCCCACCGCGACCCTAATAGAGGATAAAGTGGGAGATAATGAATTAATGAATGAATACTAAATTTCAGTGGAATCATGTATTTGCAACATTAATAAATTTCAGTAGTGATAATATAATCAGCTTTAGCATTTCTTGTGGCAGCTAGTTTTATGTAACAATAACATGAAGCCTAAAAATAAATCCTAGTTTCAGTTTTGTGACTAGGCAATGAAATTTAATCCCATTTAAATGGTGGAGGATTTAGAATAGACACCAACTCCTAAGCCTTTGGATTATCCACACTGCTTCGTTGGCTGAGGAAAGGTTGTGTAATCAGGTACACTTTCGGTGATTTAAGGACAAGTGTCGCACTTCACATGTAATCATGATACTCAAGACTGGTTATATTAGTAATAAAAATAAATGGTGCTCATTGTGATTAGAGCACAAAACTCTAATTACTCGCCTACCAACATTTATAAGTCAAAGTGTAACAAGTTGCGTGACAGCAGCTAAACCAACCAACAGTTTGGTGTTTATTTTAATCCAAGTGCATGGAGGTAGGAAGACTGAGATGGTGTAATCCCTTGCCCTCTCTCCACCTTAGGTTCGGGACTCACCTTGGTCTAGCACACCGACCTCTTCCTTACCAAGCCTGAAAGTGCATCAGTCTGTAGGATATGCTGAAGTTGGCTCTGGGAACATAATTAGTGCCAGGTGTGGCTACACCTGCAGATAATTTGGCTAAACATAGTGCTATGCCACCACTATCTTTATGGATTGAGCAAAAAACACAGATATTATGTTACACATTTTACATTTAGTCACAGTTAAATCAAGAAAAGGGCAATTTACTAAACAGTATTTAGTGAGGTTGAGATCAGGGTTCTGTGAATAAACCTGAAACATGTAACAGTACTCTTGTACCTTGGTATAGATTTTGTGATGATGGTGCTTAAAAAAAGAAACATAAATGCATATAAAACTTTATTGTCTACAATGCTTGTCTCAGTCTTAAAATTGTAAATAGCTTATGTGTTTTAAATACAACACTATAAATGACCTTGTTAAACACAATTATCACTACAACACCCACAACTTGTAATTTTTTACTAGTTAATGCAAAAACCCTGTTTAAAGTGAGCACAAGTGCATAAAACAGTCAAATGTGCATGTTACTCGGTGATACTTATAAAAAAACTAAATTTGTAGCTTGAGGGTTTAAAACATGAAAAAGGTAATTTATGAAAGGCAAGTCTGTCAGGTCTTTTTACTGATAGGCAAATGTAATATTTTCTAAAGTATTAGTCACTCTGTTAAAACAAAAAAGTCTGTTGAGTTGTTTACATTATTATAACAGCTGAAGTAGCATGTCTACTAAAATAGGCATTCAAACAACAACAAAGCTATAATCACACATTTGTACAGTACAATAAGGTGCAAAACACTCAAAATTAGAATGAAAACATTCAATTTGGACACAAACAAATATCTAAATCATTACATTCAGACTGAGACAAATATTTAAAATGAACATAAATGAACACTTTAGTGTTCCCATGCAGTGCTGTTTTCTTGTCAATGTTATAAATCAAATTTAATACAAACTAAAAACAAAAGAAGTCCTTCAAACTTACTTCCAAAACATTTCAAATCCTTGAATTAACAACCGCTATCAACTTCAGAAGTCAGCAAATAAAAAAAGGGTTCCGAAGCCAATTGGATTTAACCTCAAATGTAGTGAATTATTTAGTACCTACGTAGCTTATTTGCAAGTTTTGAAACTTCTGATTATTGCACACTAAAATATTACATATATAGTAATTGTGTTCAATTATTATTACAACAGGCATAAAGAAAGACAAATATTTCAACCCAAATGTTTGCTTAGAAGACAAACTAACTTCTATCTATGCTTGTTTTGACATAACATTTCTAACTCTATGTCTTAATTTCACTACCTTCAAACTACAGTACTGCATTAATGACTCATTAAATTATCATTTATAGACTAAATACATCTTACACTAGGCTTTATTTATTATTTATTATTTCAATTCCTTCAGTGTTATTTGTTGTTTATTTGACTTCAAAATTCAAAAAACAGCTGAAAACTGAAGATAAACTACACTGTTAAATGTTTTCTAATTTTTAAATTTGCCTGTCATTCAAAGAGTATGGATCCCTCAATTTATCCTATCCCAGTTTCATTTGAATTGTTAAGAGTGTTTCATAGTCACTGACCTGAAACTTGTCACTGTCTATAGTCACCTTGGATGAATTCATACTTTTTTGTTCACTGGTCGTCAATGTTTGTTTTTTGGAAATTCCTGATATTTTAAAAAAGGATTTTCAACACATTAAGCTTATGAACTGCACATGCATATATCAATAGTGTTTCAATTTGCTATGAGACTGGAATCTTTAGAGTTTTAAAAGTGAAATATTCCAACGAGTCTCTTGCCCATATTAAAGTAGATACACAAACTCTGATTAAGTGTGCTGATGCAGAATGTTAGAAACATAATCAAAAGTAGTACTACAAAATGTTACAAATTAGTGACATCATAGAGGGTAAAAATTATTTCTTTAAAGTACTGTAGACGCAGCTGTGTTCTGGTGAATAGCATGCTGTGTTGATATGATGAAGCTGAAGGGTCAAGGGAACAAACTTGGGAGAGTTAAAAGAAAAAAGGTTGTTTTAATAATTTGAAGTTGTAAAACAATTTTCATAGAATAAAGATACAATAGAGTCAAGCCCAAACATATTAACAGGCAATAAAACAGTCATACAGTAACTTACCAGCTCTCTCTGACAGCCTCGATATCACTCAGCAGGTTCTGGGCCAAACAGATCCCAAATATCTAAAATAAAACATATTTCAATATAATAATAATAATAACAACAATAATAATAATAATAAAACCAGTGTGTATGAGTACCTGAAGCAGTGCGATGCCTATGAAGATGCCGGCCACCACTGTTAGATTCTCCTGCAGCCATTTTTCAAACTGTGAAACACATCCCTTCGTATATATAAACTTCTGCTGATCTGAGTCCTGCATGTGTACACACACACACACACACACACACACACACATTCAGAAGAAGAGGTGTGAACTATAAAATCACAAGCAAAGATGGACACTTTAGTTTGCATGCCACAGAGGGGGTTATTATATAAATTATATAAAGGTATGTAAACTTACAGATATGGCTCGGCTATCATAACCACACTGAGTGTTAATCACATCTTCCTGAAGGAAGCAAGAGAGAAAGAGATAGAGAAAGAGAGATGTACACACACTAAGTCTATATTAACATTGTGCGTATAGCATCATTTGACCAAGTTGCCCACAGTTTTGCACTAGATTGTACATAAGTGTGTTTGTAAACTCACAGCTGGATCTTTAGTGCAGCAGGAAAATGGAACTCCACATTTCTCTCTGCTCAGGTTTGTATCAGTGCAGTTAAAGTAAATGTTCAGGTTCCAGTCTTCGGGTCCAAATGCTCCACAGCACTCCCACTGCACAATCAACCATACACTTAGATATCTAGTACCACTCATCCAATTACACTACATTATGAAATTCTTTTGTAACATAGTCAGTCATTCAGTATAAAAAACACCCATTAACACTGGACAGTCTTATTTATGAAAAAAGTCAATCTGTCCGGTTGTATATCTGTCAGGTTGTAAAATGACTGGTCAATAAATTAGACATACTTTAGACCTTTTACTAAACAGCTGCTAATTTACAACACAGACTTACTCAGGTCTGTGTCTATAAGGATCCGCATTTATCACATTATAAGCTATTATGCTGCTTACTTTTAATACAGATGCATGCTCTATACAACTGCACTGTACAGCAATGCTTTGGTTGTTGGTTTTATTATGTTGAATAAATAGAGGACAGATTTATATTTTTATGCATAAAAATAAAGGGAAAATGTTTTGGAATAAAGGTTTATTTTATTTAAATAATTTAGTGTACACTAAGGGTAACTAAAAATAATATGAATGAATAAATAAAATGTCTTCTTACATATTCTTGTGTAAAGTCGATAAGATTCTGCAGGTCAATGTCATCCCGGTATGCCCGGATGTTGTTGTTAATAAAGAACTTCAGCTGATCTTTAATCCAGTCTTTGAAGACAAATGCCATAACTCCAGCAGTTAGCTCCAGGAAGAAAATGATCCCAAGGAACACTGAGAACTATAAAACAAAAGGTTCTTCAAAACTATAGGTTAAATGTATGTAGATGTTTATTTGAGTTCAGACCATCACTTGTCCACTGAACTTCTTCAGAATGAGATTTACAGATCCCAGGTCTACTGAAGTCGTTACCAATGTGAGTCCTTGAGCAAGACCCTTAACCCTCATTGCTCCGCTAAGTGGCCAAATAAATGGCCAGATTTCACAGATCAATTGTCTATGTACTTTTGGTCATATAGTACACATGATCTGAAATCAATTTGTAGCCAGATTTGAGAAGCAGACTTACAAACTTGAGGAGGAACGAGTTTTCTCTGAGGGCTCCGATGCAGCCAGCAAATCCCAATACAAACATCACAGTTCCCACCACCAGGAAAAGCCATACTGGGTCAAACCCCCCAAGATCAGTAATAGAGGAGATGTTAGAAAGAACTCCCTGAGAACAAAACAAACTGAAATCATTCAAAAGCAGCATACAAACAACTGTCAAGATATTGGCACCTCGGTAAAGCTTGAGAGATTATGTATTTTTATTTACTTGGCAAAGTTAATTTTTATTACAATCTTATAATCTTAATTTAAACGACAAATAATAATAATAATTTGTGTAGCAAACAACAAATGCATGTGTGTATCTGTATGCTAACCTTTTCGCTCCAGGCCCATAAAGCTACAGACAGGAAGGCAACACCCAACAGCTGATGAACACAAAAAGACAATCATCAAATATTTGTACAGAAGAATTATTATTCCTAATACAACTGGAAAGCACTGTGGAAACAATTTAACAACTTAATCTGTGCAGGGGTTATATAAAATGCTCTAGAAAACACAACCCTATTGACAAAAAACCACTGTAGTGGTTGCATGCCAGTATGTTTTGCAGAGGATCAGACACAATGCTTCTGGAGATCTCTGTGATTCTGCTGGATTGAAAGTAATCCATCTTACACTAGGCTTTATTATTTCAATTCCTTCAGTGTTATTTGTTGTTTATTTGACTTCAAAATTCAAAAAACAGCTGAAAACTGAAAATAAACTACATTGTTTAATGTTTTCTAATTTTTAAATTTGCCTGTCACTCAAAGAGTATGGATCCCTCAATTTATCCTATCCCAGTTTCATTTGAATTGTTAAGAGTGTTTTATAGTCACTGACCTGAAACTTGTCACTGTCTATAGTCACCTTGGATGATTTCATACTTTTTTGTTCACTGGTCGTCAATGTTTGTTTTTTGGAAATTTATGATATGTTAAAAAAGGATTTTCAACAAATTAAGCTTATGAACTGCACATGCATATATCAATAGTGTTTCAATTTGCTATGAGACTGGAATCTTAAGAGTTTTAAAAGTGAAATATTCCAACGAGTCTCTTGCCCATATTAAAGTAGATACACAAACTCTGATTAAGTGTGCTGATGCAGAATGTTAGAAACATAATCAAAAGTAGAACTACAAAATGTTACAAATTAGTGACATTAGTGGCGTGATTTTATATATATTTATATATATATATATATATATATATATATATATATATATATATATATATATATATAGGGCGGCACGGTGGCTTAGTGGTTATCAAGTTCGCCTCTCAGCGCTAGGGATTCCCGGTTCGAATCCCCATCTGGGTGGAGTTTCCATGTTCTCCCCATGTCTGCGTGGGTTTCCTCCGGGTTCTCCGGTTTCCTCCCACAGTCCAAAAACATGGATCAAGTCAATTGAATTCTCAAAATTGCCCCATATAGAGTGTGTCTGTGTGAGTGAGTGACTGAGTGTGTGCCCAGCAATAGATTGGCGCCCTGTCCTGGATCTATCTGCCCAGCGCCCGAGACGTTCTCCCCTGGATGGGCATGGGGAACCCCACCGCGACCCTAATAGAGGATAAAGCGGGAGATAATGAATGAATGAGTATGTATATATATATAAAACAAATATGATGCAGTCATTACATCATTAATAATCATACAATCGCAGCATACTCTTACCCAGAATATAATGTTGAAACCGAATATAAAGTATTTGATGCAGCAGCCGACCTCATGAACGTTAAAGTGTTTTCCAGACATCTTTATTCTGTTTAATTCTGTTCTGATTCCTTCAACGTTTTCAGCAGCGACATCCTGATCTGATCATATTGGTCCTTAACTCGGTCTTATCTTAAGTTTCACTCACTCTGCATTTAAGCATTACACGTTACTTCATTACCGCGAACAATACCGCTTCAGTATGAGCAGCTGTTATTAATGCTGCTGTTATTTTAACTGTCATTGTTATTATTATAACACACTCGACTCCAAAACGGTGCGGGCGTGTAAAGCTTATACGTCACATCGGGCGACCGCCTTGGTCGCATTTCAAAACAAAAGTCTACGGTTATTTGAATATATAAATCGCCTATATATATATATGTGTTGCATTTACTTGATAATGATATATATATATATATATATATATATATATATATATATATATATATATATATATATATATATATATATATATATATATATATATATATAGATAGATAGATAGATAGATAGATAGATAGATAGATAGATAGATAGATAGATAGATAGATAGATAGATAGATAGATAGATAGACACAGGGAGAACGATAAATCTCACGATAAATGTTTATAGAGTTCTCCTTCCTCATTCTCCCTGTGTCTAGGTGGCTTCCTCTGGGTTTTCTATTTTCAAGGTAAATTGAATGTGTGTGTGTGTGTGTGTGTGTGTGTGTGTGTGTGTGTGTGTGTGTGTGTGTGTGTGTGTGTGAGAGAGAGAGAGAGAGAAAGAGAGAGAGAGAGAGAGAGAGAGAAAGAGAAAGAGAGAGTGAGTATGCACAGCAACCATAGATTGGTTCACTCTCCCGCTTTATCCTCTATTAGGGTCGCAGTGGTGTTCCCCATGCCCATCCAGGGGAGAACGTTTCGGGCGCTGGGCAAATACACCCAGGACAGGGCGTCAATCTATCACTGGGCACACACTCACTCACACAGACACACTCTATATGGGGCAATTTGGAGAATTCAATATAACTTGATCCATGTTTTTGGACTATGGGAGGAAACCGGAGAACCCGGAGGAAACCCACATGGACATGGGGAGAACATGGAAACTCCACCCAGATTGGGATTAGAACCGGGAATCCCTAACGCTAAGAGGAGAACATGCTAACCATTAAACCACTGTGCCGCCCCCGCATGGGGAGCTATATGTGTGTGTGTGTGTGTGTGTGTGTGTGTGTGTGTGTGTGTGTGTGTGTGTGTGTGTGTTCAAATTTCAATTCTACTTCTAAAAGAAATTGCTTAGGGTCAAAACTGGGTCCGTGAACCAGAATTTCGTTTGCATTCCATGTACCACATGTGATGCAAATGATATTAAAGTCTCTTTGATACTGTTAGGTTTTTATAATACTTTTAAGTAATTTAGTAAAAGTAATAATGTAAAGTAAAACTCATGATAGTTGAATAGTTCAAGGAACAGAGAAAATGACTATTTGATGAATGAGCATGGGAAAGAGTATGAATGTCCGGTTGCAGGGTCAGCGGAGAGATTTAAATATTGGGACAGTCAACAAGAACCTGTCATAAATCCATACCCCTGAGGGGGCAGAAATCAGGACCAGATGGGTTAGAAGATAGAGATGTTTTGGGTAATGTACACATAAGAAAAAGGACTGTTGTCTGGAGGGGGCGCACACACAGAAGAAGCAGGTCACGCCCTCCTGAAGGACTTAAATAGACAAACTAGAGGACTTCGGACAGAGCTTTCGTCCATATTTTTCATTGTTTGATATTTTACACTGTCTATTCAGTAAAACGCATTAAATTAATTCATCCATTATCTTCCGATTTATCCTCTATTAGGGTCGCGGTGGGGTTCCCCATGCCCATCCGCTGGGCAGATAGACCCAGGACAGGGCGCCAATCTATTGCTGGGCACATACTCACTCACACAGACACACTCTATATGGGGCAATTTGGAGAATTCAATTGATCTGATCCATTTTTACTGACTGTGGGAGGAAACCGGAGAACCCGGAGGAAACCCATGCAGACACGAGGAGAACATGGAAACTCCACCCAGATGGGGATTCGAACCGGGAATCCCTAGCGCTGAGAGGAAAACATGCTAACCACTAAGCCACCGTGCCGCCCACGCATTAAATTATTTTGGATATATAATATAGATCGAGGCGGCACGGTGGCTTAGTGGTTAGCACGTTCGCCTCTCAGTGCTAGGGATTCCAGGTTCGAATCCCCATCTGGGTGAAGTTTCCATGTTTTCCCCGTGTCCGCGTGGGTTTCCTCCGGGTTCTCCGGTTTCTCTCCCACAGTCCAAAAACATGGATCAAGTTAATTGAGTTCTCCAAAATTGCGCCATATAGAGTGTGGTTGAGTGAGTGAGTGAGTGAGTGTGTACCCAGCGATGAATGGGCGCCCTGTCCTGGGTGTATCTGCCCAACGCCCGAGACGTTCTCCCTGGATGGGCGACCCTAATAGAGGATAAAGCGGGAGATAATGAATGAATGAATGAATATAGATCGATAGATAGATATATGGAACAGCTACAGCTGACGTGTACTAATCAATCAAAATAATATAAGGGATTGGAACACGTAGGAATTCATCCTGAAGTGAATGCTGTGCTGGATTTGACACGAAAAAGAAGCCTTTCTCGACTTTTATGTTGAAATGCAGTCCGGTGGATGTTGCGCATGCGGTTCAGGGTTCATGAGTTCCCTCTCGGCTCGCTGTTGTAGGAAGTGTTTGATTTGAGGCTGCAGTGGTCCGCGCGCTGTGAGTGTGCGCGCGCGCGCACGTGGAGAATCCGTTTTATATCGTATTTATATTTAAAGTGCGCGTTGCTTTGTGAGGGAAATGTCTGCTGAAACGGTGCTGACCGAGGCGGCGGCGGCAGACGAGGCAGAGGCTCAGGTATCGGAGACGGCGCAGGGAGCAGCGGGGCCGCGGGAGGCCGGGGGCAGTGCGGGGGACGAGGAGGAGGAATGGCTGTATGGAGGTGATCACTGATACACTCATTTCAACTTAATGAACTTGTCCTTTATTTTATTTTATTAGGCAGCACGGTGGCTTAGTGGTTAGCATGTTCGCCTCTCAGCGCTAGGGAATCCCAATCTGGGCGGAGTTTCCAAGTTCTCCCCGTGTCCGTGTGGGTTTCCTCCGGGTTCTCCGGTTTCCTCCCACAGTCAAAAACTATGAATCAAGGTTAATTGAATTCCACAAATTGCCCCATATAGAGTGTGTTTGTCTGTATGAGTGAGTGAGGGAGTGTGTGCCCAACGATAGATTGCCCCCTGTCCCTGGATGGGCATGGAGAACCCCCCCCCGTGACCCTAGTGGAGGATAAAGCAGAATATAATAGTAGGATTTATTTGTTAGTTTGTTTAGTTGGAAGGTTTCACCCTCGTACGTCATGAAGTATGACGTCTTTAGACTTTCATTTATTCATTATATTCTGCTTTATCCTCTATTAGGGTCGTGGTGGGGTTCCCCATGCCCATCCAGGGGAGAACGTCTTGGGCGCTGGGCAGATAGACCCAGGACAGGGCGCCAATCCATCGCTGGGCACTCACTCACTCACACAGACACACTCTATATGGGGCGATTTTGAGAATTCAATTGACTTGATCCATGTTTTTGGACTGTGGGAGGAAACCGGAGAACCCGGAGGAAACCCACACAGACCCGGGGAGAACATGAAAACTCCACCCAGATGGGGAATCCCTAGCGCTAAGAGGCGAACATGCCAACCACTAAGCCACCGTGCCGCCCGTCTTTAGACTTGGATGACCTTTATTGTCATTCATTGATATATTTGGTTTAGCAGAACGAAATTTCGATGCATTTGCAAGTATAAAAAGAGGGGCAGCACGGTGGCTTAGAGGTTAGCACATTTGCCTCTCAGCACTAGGGATTCCCGATTCGAATCCTCATCTGGGTGGAGTTTCCATGTTCTCCCCGGGTCTGTGTGGGTTTCCTCCGGGTTCTCCGGTTTCCTCCCACATTCCAAAAACATGGATCAAGTCAATTGAGTTCTCCAAATTGCCCCATATAGAGTGTGTATGCGTGCGTGTCTGTGTGAGTGAATGTGTGCCCAGCAATAGATTGGCGTCCTGTCCTGGGTGTATCTGCCCAGTGCCCGAAACGTTCTCCCCTGGATGGGCATGGGGAACCCCACCGCGACCCTGATAGAGGATAAAGCGAGAGATAATGAATGAATGAGTATAAAAAGAGGCAGTGAAATTTTGTAACGTGTAGAAACATGGGTATAAAGTATACTCTAAATTAAAAAATCTAAATTAAACAAGTAGACATGTATACATAACTGTATAAATATATACATGATATAATGTATATATTACAGATATAAAATGTAGATATTTTCATATTCTCCATTGGAATATGGAGCTTTGAGTTCTAGAATGCAGATTATTGAGAGGTGGATGATTTAGAGCAAAATAGTTGGAATGTAAATTGAATGTTCTGAAATTGCTCCATTTAAACTCAACCCTTCGTTGATCATGACTCCATATTCCAAATGTGTGACGTAAAGATGTACGAGGGTGAACCCTTCCAGCTTTCTTCCTCTTTACATTTCATTTGCATTTGGTCATTTAGCAAACACTTTTATCCAAAGTGACTTACAAGTATTCCAACATGATGGCTGGGATCAGGCTCAGCTTTTACCCCTGAAGCAATGAGGGTTAAGGGCTTTGCTTAAGGACCCACATTGGTAACTTCAGTAGATTTAGGATTTGAACACACAACCTTTAGCTTGATAGCCCAACACCCTAACCACTGAGCTATCACATCCAAATGTACAGTGTTTACTGAAAAGACCCTGCACAGATACAAATTTACACTTTTACAAATAGAACATTGTGCACATATTGTGTGCAGCATAAAGTTCATTAGAGACTAGTTACTTTTCCTTTTTTGTGTAATCAGTCTGTTGCCTCATTTTCATCTCCATCAAAACAGAAATGAATAATAAAATGACACAGCTTTACTTTGATCCATATCTACAAATTACATTGTTATATGAAGTACACATTATGTTATAATTCTTAGAATTCTACAGATATCCACTCTGTTCACTGTGATTTAAGCTTAAAACCCAATTCCAATTCAATATTCTGGACCAATTCTGGAATTGTCAAACCATGAAAAGATCAGACACTTGGAAATGAGAATTCTGGAAATATTTGGATAATTTTAAAAGCTTTTTTAAGGTGCATCTCTGCAAATACAGAGCTCTACATAAGATGTGGAGTTATATTTTACTTATTACTATAACCTGATCTTCCATATCTGACTCACTCTCACATTTGTTCAGATTAGCATACTCACTTTGATCACAACAAAGGCATTGTTTGTTTTAAATGGGCTTCTTAATTTTTTTTTTTGTACTCTGGTGTATTGTGGTTTTTTTTTTGTATTTTTATTGTGTTTTATACTTGTGATGTAAGATCACCTTGAGTGTCAGGAAAGGTGCCTATAAAGAAAATTTATTATTATTATTATTATTCCAGTCTTGGGATTGTGACCAGGTCCTTCAGGTCTTTATCATGTGAACATGCTGACAGTTTTTATTAGTTCTCAGGCAGCCATTGATGTTTATTATTATTATATATAAGACCGTTCCAATGTTCATTTGGCCAAAGGGATGCAATGGATTTAAAGTCACGCTGAAAATTTTCAGTGTGATTTTCTTACTTGGTGAATTTCTGTGTTGTTTGTTTAGATGAAGGAGAGACCAAAGAGACTGACGAGGAAGATGATGAGGCAGCTAAACTCTCTGCGGCTGTTGGGTGAGCTGCTTAGTTTTATTTATTACTGGTTTTATGGATTGTGGAATTAATAAATGAAAACAAGGGATAAAAACAATAGGATGGATAAAAGCCCTGCTTTTAGAAATGCTTAGTTTTGTGTCTATACCTTGGTAGTGCACCAACTGCACCCCCTGATGATGAGGTACCCGAGCAGATGAGCACTGAAAACGGGACAGCCAATCAGGTAATCAGCTCTTACAGTAGCGTCACACCATCATAGATGCAGCATGAAGTTTATTACAAACTCTAGTTACTTTCCATTTTTTATGTAATCAGTCTGTTACCTTATTTTTATCTCTATCAAAGCAGAAATGCATAAAAAACAGCTTTGTAACAGCTTTACCTTGATAAATATCTAGAAATTATATCATTATAAAAAATACACTATATAAGGATTAGTGAGACATCTTATGGTTAGTTTATTGTTTTTATTTAGTTTTATTGCCTTAAGTAAAAAAAAATATTTCCTACCTAGATAAGTTATATGTTTAATAAACTGACTGATTTGGACAGAGCCTTGACTCTAACCCTATGAAGCACATTTGGGATAAATTAAAATAATGAGATGAAGTGATCTGTTTTGCCTACTACTACACACAGTGGAATTTGTCCTCCACATTTAACCCATCATGTGAACCACACATATTCACACATTAAGTGAAGTGAGCACACGTACCCAGAGTGGTATATAGCCCTGTACATGGGGAGCAATTCTTTAAATCTTGCAGAAAGCCTTTCCAGCAGCCGTTATAACTGCGAAGGAGTAAACCAACTTAGAATGGGATGTCGTAAAAACTTAAGTAGGTTTAATATGTAGGTGTCCCAATATTTTTTGCTTTTATAGTGTATATTTCACATCTTGTGCAACATTCACTGGCTGATCAGACCGCAGACATTTTAAATGTATGATACATTTTATAATAGAAATGATAAAACAAATAATAAACTACGTTTAATTACATTTGTTTACTTTTAACACATTTGTAATGTGTGTGCAGCCGTATGCGTATATATGTATATGTAAGTGAATGTGTGTGTTTGTGCATACTATGTTTTTCTTTTTTTCTTATTGTATTACTTTTTTTTCTAGTGATGCCTTTTTTAATAATTAGTGCAATGCTGTCCCTTTGCTGCTGTCAGCAAAGTAAATTTCCCCATGGTGGGACTAATAAAGCTTATTTTAAATTTAATGTGTTTGTCTACTGTCAGGAAGAGGCACATGGTGAGAATGATGACAGTGAAAGTGACAGTGATGATGACGATGACGATGTTCGTGTTACCATTGGTGACATAAAGACCGGTGCTCCACAGTACACGTGAGTCTACAATGAGTGAGGGGGGTGGGGCTGTGAGTGTGAACGAGTAAGCAAGCTAGGGTTAATGGGTGAGGGTGGGTGAGAGTTTAGAATGAGAGTGAGAGTGAGGTTATGCTTGAGTGAGTGTGTATTTCAGAGTGTTTGTTGGTGGGTAAGTGAGTATTGTTTTGTGAGTTGCTGTGTGAGTGTGGCTGAGTGAGTTACCATCAGCAAAAAAGACCAGTGCTCCACAGTGAGTGTGTGATTAAGTGAGTAGGGGAGGGTGGGTGAGTAAGGGGTATGACTATAACTGAGCATGTTCTTTTTATACTTTACCTACTAATGTCTGGGTCTTGATGTTTCAGAGCATACGGTGCAGCTCCAGTGAATTTGAATATAAAGACTGGCGGCAGTAGACCATATGGAGCAGGTAAAGCACAGGCTTCTTTTGTAATATTCACAATTATGGTAATACATTCTAATGCACTTAACATTTCAAATAAATATTGTTTTTTATACAAGTTATGTAGCCAAGTAAAAATCAGTATTTGAACTTTTTTGAACAATTTTGTTAGTAATGTTATCTCCAAGAGTTTTGTCATTTCATGGCATACCATCCATATCGAATTGTTTTATTCATCAAGCAGCACTTGCTTTTTGCCATTCCCAAAATATCAAGTCCAATCCCAAACATTGTATATCCTTCAACATTTCCAATCGTTACAGTTGGTGCGAAGGTGAAAGGTGTGGATCTGGATGCTGCTGGTAATATTAATGGCGTCCCTGTGCTGGAAGTAGACATGGAGTCTTTTGAGGAGAAGCCATGGAGAAAACCAGGTGTGTTAATCTTTCTTGAATCAGATGTAACTCGAGTTGCTATGTTCTATGATAATGTTCTATAATCACTTAAATGTCTCTTTATAGGTGCCGATCTGTCCGACTACTTCAATTATGGCTTTAATGAGGAGACCTGGAAGGCTTACTGTGATAAGCAAAAGCGACTGCGTACAAACAGTGATGCCACCATCAGCACAACTACCAGCAAAATCACTGTAATCTTCATATTTAATAAGTTTATTGCATTTTAATGTTCTGTACTGCCATCTGTAACTTAAATACTACACCTGTGTGTTGTACCCACCTTCCCCTTATCATCATACCTGCTGTTACCTTATTATTACTTTCTATAAACTCCGCATTACCCACTTTTGATTGACCAATTTTTTGTTGTATTCAGGTTCAACAGGGCAGAACAGGCAATGATAAAGAAGCAGCACTGCCACCTCACATCACCAAGACAGAATTCACCTCACCCATCAGTCTGTACAAGAACAGTCTAAATCCAGCCAGGTACTTTCCATCACAGATCAGTATACACATGCACATATGTATAAACTTACACACACTACATGTACACCCAAAATAAGTATATACACTAGGGTTGGGCATTGTTGACCTAACTGGCATACAGTGAAATAGATGAACATACAAAAGAGGTAACACTGTGTAGTGTGAACTTAATGTGATTGACCCCCAATCCAGTCCTTTTGCACTGTTAACTTGGCAGTAGGCAGAATTTGAAATTATTTTGCAGTTTACCACCAGAGGGAGATAGAGATGGTATTACTTTACAGTCATTTAGTCAGCCATCAATTCTGATAGCATCTACCCGTTCCAACCCTAGCACACAAAAGTGATTTAAAGGTTGTTTGTTTATTTGTTGTTTATTAAGTGTATGTGTGTGCATTGTATGCATGAGGGGGTGGTAACTGTTTTCTTATCTCCTCTTACTCATGCCCTCATAGGATTTCCCCTACACAGTGGTCCGGGCCTGCATCTCAAGATGGGCCCTATTATACGTAAGTCGCTGTGGACATGGGCCTGGTTTATTGTAAAATCATAAACTTTTGGCAATATGATTTTGTCTATAAGAATTTTAAGAGTACCCTGGTATTCTGTGTGTCTATGTCTTTGTGCATTATAGAAAATCTAGCGGAACCATAGATGTAATTGGTGGGCAAACAGCCACGATCAGTCGGGTTGAGGGTCGACGACGACACAACCTGGAAGGAAACAACATCCAGGTTAAAAATATGTTTTTGTGCAACTTTATTTGATGCACTTTCTTATTGTTTTTTTTTTCATAAATCCACTTACTATGTAGATTTACATTGTAGTTTAAAAGCAACAAACTGTAGTCAGTCTGTTGCTCTGTATACTTTCCTGTGCTCTCGTCTAATTATCAGGACCACAACAGATCAGGTATTATTTAGGTGGTGTGTGATTCTCAGCACTGCCATGATGTGCCAGTGGTGTGTTGTGCTGGTATACATGAAACAGACTTAGCAATACTACTATTTATGTCCATGTAAACTAAAAGACAAGATTAATTTATGTAATGGTTGTTTAGTGTATTCAGGTTCTGAGATGACCTAATTAAGCAATCCCAGATCATAACTTTCCAAAAGACACCTGAACTTGTCAAAGTGAACCTGTATATGTGTTAATCTTCCATTGTCTTCTCTCATCAGGTGATCTCTGAACACTCATCATCTGAAGCTGAAGCCACTCCTGCTAAAATTCCCTACTTCCCTCCAGGGCCTCTCCCTCCCAATATGCCACCACCCCCATTCTTACCTCCACCACCTGTTAGTCAAGCACCTCCGCTCATCCCACCCCCAAGTAAGTCATTATTTTATTATTATTGTTGTCGTTATATATTTTAAATAATTGCCATCAATGCTAACATAATTGCATTTACGAATTTATTATAAGTACCAAACATATGTTTTAAAAATGTAGAATACTTGGTAAAATAATTACTGGGGATATTAAGTTTAGAACACATGTTAACTCTTCTTTAGAGCTTTGGGTTAAAGCCTGATTATTTAAACCAAATTTATTATGTTTTCTCATTTCTCACAGGGCTTCCCATCACTGTTCCTCCACCTGGTATATACCTAAAACATTTATTTTCTGTTCCTTAATCTACCATGTGAAAAATAACTAGATAATTATTTCTGTTGTACATTTTACTGTTTGTCTTCTAGGATTTCCACCTCCTGGAGCCCCTCCCCCCTCTCTTATGCCAACTTTGGATGGGTGAGCCCTTTTTTAATGATGTTTTAAATTAAACTTCAAGAAGCTATTTTAAAGGATTAATATGACAGTGGTGGCACACTTTAGTTTTCTGTATGCTATTTAATTTGCCTGTTAAATAACAAATTCTTAGATAGCAAAAATATGACTATTATTTAGGCTTTATGTTTTTCTAATGCAGCAGCCACTCTGGAGGATACGACTGTCGTCCTGTTACCCCATATCCATTCCCACCAGGTAAGTGGGTCTGTTTTTCAGGGGTTACCATGATTTACAAGATAAAGAGCCACTTTAAATGTGGTTACTATATGTAATAATATAGAGAAAATACTGAGTGATTTGTTTTATTACATTTCAGTTGCAGTATTTTACTTTTGATCTACCAAAGAACAGCCTTTATCTCAGTTCTGTCTTGTGCAATGCCTTCTTTCTTTCTTTCCTAAAACATGCTTTTTAAATCAAAGACTGATTGTCACCTCTTTGCCTCCCTTTGTATCCCTTATGACTTATTTATTTCCCCCTCAGCATATTTACTTCTGTTGTTGTTTAGTTACATTTCTTAAAGTCTTATTCATGCCGTTTGTTTTGTTTATAGGCGGTTATCCTCCAACCATGCAAGGGCCTGTGAACAACTGGGGTGGCATGATTGAAAATCCCAAGCCCTGGGATTACTATCCCCGGCGAGATAAAGATAGAGAAAAGGATAGGGAGCGAGAGAGGACAAGGGACCGTGGTCATGAGCGGGACAGGGAGAGGGAGAGAGAGCGTGAGCGAGAAAGAGAGCGAGAAAGGGAGCATAGTCCCTCAGCCATGGCTTATAACAGGTGAGTTATATGTGTACATAAAGTCTCTTCCTTGTTAGAAAAAACTATCAACTTATACACCCCTTCTGTCTTTATGCAGTGATGAGGATCGCTACCGTTACCGTGACTACAGTGATCGGGGCTATGAGCGCCATCGGGAGCGCTCCAGCAGAGAAAAAGACGACAGACACCGTGATAGAAGACACCGTGAGAAAGAGGAGGGCAGGCACAAGTCTTCACGCAGGTATTGCACCTGTTTTTTTTTTTGTTTTTTTTTGAGTCTGACTGCATACATTACTAAAGTCTTATGCCACACAATCAAGTGATACCACTTGAGGCCTTTAAAATGGTTGAGCATATGGAATTGATTGAGTATGCTACGTAACATAGTCTTTAAAACAGGGACTGTTAGTGGAAATGCTGCCTGGTGTCCCATTTGTCTGTATCTGTCTCTCAGCAGTAGCAGACGGAGGCACGACAGCGAGGAAGGGGACAGCCATCGCAGACACAAACATAAAAAATCGAAGAGGAGTAAAGAAGGAAAGGAGCAGAGTGAGGAGCGTGCTGCTGATCAGGAAAACCAGGAGTCCATGGAGTAACTTCTATCTTCTCTTCTTCAATGTGCTCTAAATCATGCTTGATTCAGCAGCAAAAATAACCAGATCTGTAGGTTCTTAGTGCAGTTTGTTTTGTATTTTAGTTTGTATGTCTGTTTTGTTCCTATTTTCCATCAGTACCTTGTAGAAATGTTAAAATGTTGGATTAAAAAAAAAGCATTTGGTAATTCTTGGAATGGCTGAAGTGGTTTGTGTCGCACACAACACAACTATAATCAGTAATGATGTACTTATTAATATATATATATATATATTATATATATATATATATATATATATATATATATATATATATATATATACACACATACTAAATACACACACACATTATATATATATATATATATATATATATATATATATATATATACAGTGGGTTGCAAAAGTATTCATACCCCTTGAACTTTGCCATATTTTGTCACATTACAACCACAAACATAAATATATTTCACTGGAATTTAATGTGAAAGACCAACACAAAGTGGTATACAATTGTGAAGTGGAATGAAAGTTATACATGAATCAACAATTTTTTTACAAATAAAAANNNAAAGTATTGACTCAGGGGGGCTGAATAATTTTGCACATCGCACTTTTCAGTTTTTTATTTGTAAAAAAATTGTTGATTCATGTATAACTTTCATTCCACTTCACAATTGTATACCACTTTGTGTTGGTCTTTCACATTAAATTCCAGTGAAATATATTTATGTTTGTGGTTGTAATGTGACAAAATATGGAAAAGTTCAAGGGGTATGAATACTTTTGCAACCCACTGTATATGTATGTGTGTGTGTGTGTGTGTATATATATATATATATATATATATATATATATATATATATATGTATGTGTGTGTATATATATATATATATATATATATATATATATATATATATATATATATATAATACTATAATTGAGTGGGCGGCACATTCGCCTCTCAGCACTAGGGATTCCCGGTTCGAATCCCCATATGGGTGGAGTTTCCATGTTCTCCCCGTGTCTGCGTGGGTTTCCTCCGGGTTCTCCGGTTTCTTCCCACAGTCCAAAAACATGGATCAAGTCAATTGAATTTTCCAAATTGCCCCATATAGTGAGTGTGTGCCCAGCGATGGATTGGCGCATTGTATTGGCGGGAGATAATGAATGAATGTAATTGAGTGCAGTTACACCTCTTTCCCATGATTTATTAACAATGATGCACAACCTCGAGTGCCCTATTGCTTTTATAAAACAGTTACAAACACACTATAAAAACACAAGGCTTTATTAATAAATGCTTATCAAAATCATAAACGTTAATAATCTGGTCTTCTGCAACGTAAGTCCGGTTTTGAAGTAAACGCTGATTGTCAGGATTCCAGATTCCTTAACGATGAAATACTGCCACCTTATGGCCAAATTACAGAACACTTAAAAAATACAAATGTGAAGCGGTTAAAGGTGCGTGTTATCAATGTCACGGCTAGACAAACTGATCAGAGGAATTACCTGTTTTATTAATATATACATGCTTTATATATATATATATATTCAGGCTTCAGATGGAGGTCAAGTTTAACCACTAATGTTGGTTTAAATACACCCACACCTGTACTGTACCAAATCCGTTTATAACAAACAATTTTAACGGTGTACTATTGGTTTTCTGCTTAATAAGCCTTCAGTACATCATAAATGTCAAGCAATTCCAAAGACCTTTTTAACTCTTCAGTTAAAATAAATATTTTTCACGTGTTAATTTCAACACCATGTGTAAAATAACTAAATACTATTTTAACTTGTAGTTAAGTTGCTTTTTATAGAATGACCCTGCATTAACGCACCAATTTTAAAATTCAGGTTTAAGTTTTATTCATTCATTCATTCATTATCTCCTGCTTTGTCCTCTATTAGGGTTGCGGTGGGGTTCCCCATGCCCATCCAGGGGAGAACGTTTCGGGCACTGAGCAGATAGACCCAGGACAGGGTGCCAATCCATCGCTGGGCACACACTCACTCACACAGACACACTCTATATGGGGCAATTTGGAGAATTTGATTGACTTGATCCATGTTTTTGGACTGTGGGAGGAAACCGGAGAACCCGGAGAAAACCCGCGCAGACATATGGAGAACATGGAAACTCCACCCAGATGGGGATTGGAACCGGGAATCCCTAGCGCTTAGAGGCAAATGTGCTAACCACACCGTGCCGCCCCTTTTAAGTTTTAAATAAATATATTTTGAAAACATGTCCAATGTCCCTTATAGAATTCAGTGACATCAACAATTACTAGGAATGTAGTAACAAAGTGAAATATTTCAACAACATTGTGATATATAAAAAACACTTTATTGTCTCAAGTAGCCATAAAATGGGATTGGTGCATCCATTCCTAACAAACAGCCCATGGCTTTATTACACATCTCCTGAAATACACTTGCGCTGAAGACACCATTTTGAGTTGTAACACAAACAAAACATGAAAATAACTGGAGGCATACCTCAATGGAAATCACTCACACATGAACAGATACGAATTTCACACACGTATTAATCAGGTAAACAAGGCAGAAATACATGAGAATAAAAACAGTTCTTTACCCAAACATCACCTCAAAGTGGAAAGGATTTTAATCGGTTACACCTGAACACCAGTGACAGCAACTGGAGGCAAAGTTTCAGCAGAGTATAAAAACAAATATACTGGCTAATAAAACCTACTTCTTGTGTGTTTGAAATATCCATAGTTCATACAGTCCCAACTCAATGCAGACAGAAGTCATTCCTGAAACTAAGTACTTCGTCTCCTTAGAGGAGTTTAAAACATGCTATGAAATATATTCAAAATTAAATATGAACCTGATGACTAAAATGGCATTTATGGTTAAAGGCAATGCATTACATGTTTTGAGTGATGGACATTAATATTGTAGCTTCTTTGAGATGCTCATGTTTATCTTGTGGCCTGTGGCTGTTGCAGCAGAACCTGATTCAACACTAACAACAAACTGCTCTGTTCTGCAATATGACACAGCATCAAATAGCTTCGTGGGGTGGCCCACATGTTAAGGCATGGTGTCTTTGTCTAATTGCATATTTAAGATGCTTAGGTAGTTTGAGCTAAGAATTTCCCATGCAAGAGGGTCACTCTAAAAATGTAAACATTTGTTTCGGACTCTGAAGCCTTACCTGATGTTATATATGGACTTATATTCAAAGCTCACTCCTTGTGTTAGGACTTTATCATCTATTTTATACTCTTTATACTTTGTTTTGTAAATACAGTTCCTCAACCTCAGTTCTTACTAATCAGTTTCCCACGTTATATGGTGTTGCCATTGTAACCGATTACAACCCTTTCCAAGATAATGTTTACACTGAATAAAACTCCTACCTGGAAAGAAAAGCCATATGAAAGTGGAAAAGGAAAGGAGAACCTGTCCGATGCCGAATCACTGAGATCCAGAGACCACGTGGACCGTCTGGAAAGACCCACGCTTATTCAGTTACCAGAACAACTAAACGGTCCTTTACAGTGCAGCTGGAGTACGATTGTCTGCTTTAGGTTCTGTTGTCAGGGATAGATTACAGTTTGGCTTTCTATTGTCAGGAGATCCAGCTGACTGTCCTGCTGACTTGCTAAGCAAAAAGGGCGGAGCTTAAATTCAATCAACCAGTTATATACTTGATTAAGCTACATCACTGCTTGTTTCAACTTCTTTGGCTTATAGCATACAATACTGATTTTTTACTAGCATAGCAGCATGCGAACTCCAACTTAGCTAGCGTTACCCTATTAAAACAGACAAAGATTCCAGGGTTCCAAGATTTCTAGCCAGCTCACTGACACAGATTTTTTAGATACATGTACAAGTGAATTATTAAAATGAATTGCCAAAAACTTAATTTCAATTTAATATGGATGCGATTACAATATATAACTTACTGTGGTCTCATTATATTATGGATTTTTCAAAAGTAGGTCATTTTGGTGACGAGAAAACGTTACTTGTGTGCTAATTGATTTGTCAGTCAACTTAACCCCAGAACTGAGTTTTGTCAGCAAGCTAGCTAGAGTTACTCAAAGCTAATTGTTGTATAATTAAAACTAGAAGCTACATCTTTTAGCATATTAGCTAGCTACTATAGGCTAGTTGATCTGTAATCTGAAACAGTGATCAGTTATTTTTTTAAATCCATTTAGCTACTGTCTTTGGTCAAAGTGAAGTATTTAAAACAGCAGACAATTTTACGAGCTATTCGACTAGTCGAATTATGTTCTAAAGTATATGTATTGACTTTAAAAATTGTACTTTAGTATTTTAATGATTACTGAACTTTTTCAAAAACTTTTTATAATTAAATTATTTCACTGATGCCAGCAGTAACCTGCAGATGCTCATTGTTTTGCTAAAACTATGTTATATATTTTACTAAACTAACCATTTACATCATTTTATATAAACCTTGACTCTCTTAATAAACCCATGCTCAATACAATTATAAACTAGTCAAAATGTTGATTGGCTGATCAGATGTCACATAAGCTCCGCCCATACTGACTTAGATGCTTATCACTTCCCATCCGGAGGTTGTGTGTTGGTTGGCAAGAGTAGACAGTTGCTCCACAGCCATAGGTGTTAAAACTCTTCTTTTTACTTATGCTGCCGAACAACCAAAGACTTGTGCAGCAGAAAAACTCTGATTGGTTGGCTCCAAATGTAGTGAAGTGTAGGCAAGTCCGTGTACATGAAGTTTACAGTGTTGGTTGCAAGTCCAGGTGGGTGGATAGTAACAGCACTGAGTGTGGATAAATAGAATACATGTGGGTGTAGCTGAGGGTATAGGGACAGTTTCTTTATGAAGGGGGCACGGGGGGTGTGACGTACCAGAGAAAGGCACCTTCGGCAGAGGGCAGCACCAGCAGCTGCTAATCCGGCCTGAAGATGGGAATCTTGGGTAGAAACTCAATCAGGATTACCTGCATATATAATACAGAAAAAGACAACGTGTTCAAAGAGTTTGTGTAATTATACATCATTGCTGTGGTTCATAATAATCCTGCAGCAAATTTATATTTGTCCTTATGGCTGTAAGTAGGATATAAGTTATTCAGCAGAAAAATTAATAAAGCTACTATGATATTACTTACATATTCCATCATGTTGTTGGTTTCACACTTCCTTTTACTCAACCTCCAGTGCAAACATAGCTGTAAAGTTAGATGAGTCAGCAAGAAGGACCAATAGAAATGTAGGCTCAACAACAAAAAAATAAAACAGACATTTTGTCATTCACATTTAACATACTCAAATATACACACACACTGAATAAAGTGAGCACACATGCCTGGAGCAGTAGGTAACCTTGTACATGGCGCCCATGGAGCAATTGGCGTTAAGTGCCTTGCCCAAGGGCAATTTAGCCAAAATACTTGGTGGGATCGGAAATATACACATATATATACGGTGACCTTTGATTTCCAAGGCTGGTTCCTTGACCACAAGCCTACGACTGCCCCAGGCAGGCAGGCATACAGACAGGGACGAGCGCACCGAGACAGGCACACACACACAGGTATACCCACCTTATGGTAGAGGCGGTTATTTTCCCACTCCAGTAACTTTTCTATGGATCTACGAGTCTAAAGAAAAATGTGGGAAAATAAATTACAACTTCCCAAATACCTATACAAAATGTCACACAGGTAAATATAGAAATACCAAAGACTTAAAAGTGCATATGAAATTTTAATGCTGTACTTATTGCATGTTGGTTTGATGACTCACACGTTTGTTGAGGCAGATAACGGGCCATAGACTAAAACCCAGTGTGCAACAACAGCACAAGCAGCCGCAAAGCAGCCAACGTACATTCATTGGCAAGGTCTTCTTTAAACAGCCATTTACTCTGTTTATACTGGCTTTAAACTCTTCTGGTGCTACCTGCAAGTGTGTGTGAAAGAGAAAGAAGCTCTAATCAGTCACATGCATTTTGAAATAGAATAATAATGATTATTTTCCATAAGATTACCATTATAACCTAAAAGATCTATTTGGTCCCACATTTGAAGAACAGCTGTTTTTTTCAAGGCAACTCTACCATGCACACCATTATTGATTAATGTTCACTTATTATGAACATCGTGAACATTAACTAATGACCTTTAGTTGTTTAGCAGATACATAAGGTATTTTTGTTGCCTCACAAAAAAATACAGTTTTTTTCAGTGTATACACACACAGACCAATAATAAACATACAGAGAGTTAAAATGAATAAAAGAAATAATGGTGCATACAGGGCGGCACAGTGGCTTAGTGGTTGGCATGTTCTCCTCTCAGTGCTAGGGATTCCCGGTTCGAGTCCCAATCGGGGTGGAGTTTCCATGTTCTCCTCATGTCCGTGTGGGTTTCCTCCGGGTTCTCCCGTTTCCTCCCACAGTCCAAAAACATGGATTAAATCAATTGAGTTCTCCAAATTGCCCCATATAGTAGAGTGTGGATGTGTGCGTGTCTGTGTGAGTGAGTGTGTGCCCAGCGATAGATTGGAGCCCTGTCCTGGGTCTATCTGCCCAGTGCCCGAAACTTTCTCCCCTGGATGGGCATGAGGAACCCCCTTGCAACCCGAATATAGGATAAAGCAGAAGATAATGGATGGATGGTGCATACTTACCTTTCCTGTAAGTGCTGAGGGAAACTCTGTCTCAAATTTATTACTGAGTCCAAACCTGATAACAGATAGAATAAACATTCAGTAACTACACAAAGGTTATGCTGATCTCCACACCTCACACCGATCCAGAATGACTTCTTTAATGCTAGAAACCTGAATTATTACAGCACTGGTTCATAACAAGCATTTCTGTTTTAATGCTTGATGCATATATTTGCCTTACTATCTATCTATATATTTATTCATTCATTCATTCATTCTCTCCCGCTTTGTCCTCTATTAGGGTCGCGGTGGGGTTCCCCATGCCCATCCAGGGGAGAACATTTCGGGCGCTGGGCAGATAGACCCAGGACAGGGCGCCAATCCATCGCTGGGCACACACTCACTCACACACACACTCTTTATGGGGCAATTTGGAGAACTCAATTAACTTGATCCATGTTTTTGGACTGTGGGAGGAAACCGGAGAACCCGGAGGAAACCCACGCGGACACGGGGAGAACATGGAAACTCCACCCAGATGGGGATTCGAACCGGGAATCCCTAGCGCTGAGAGGCGAACGTGCTAACCACTAAGCCACCGTGCCGCCCCTCTATATATTTATATGTTTATAAAACTTTAAACAACCTGTTTCTTTGCCTCCATCTTTACATATATATATATATATATATATATATATATATATATATATATATATATAT
>JAFMOD010000652.1:616293-630614 GCA_019802435.1 Corydoras maculifer | reverse complement strand
TGAGAGGCGAACGTGCTAACCACTAAGCCACCGTGCCGCCCCTCTATATATTTATATGTTTATAAAACTTTAAACAACCTGTTTCTTTGCCTCCATCTTTACATATATATATATATATATATATATATATATATATATATATATATATATATATATATATATATATATAGGGCGGCACGGTGGCTTAGTGGTTAGCACGTTCGCCTCTCAGCGCTAGGGATTCCCGGTTCGAATCCCCATCTGGGTGGAGTTTCCATGTTCTCCCCGTGTCTGCGTGGGTTTCCTCCGGGTTCTCTGGTTTCCTCCCACAGTCCAAAAACATGGATCAAGTTAATTGAGTTCTCAAAATTGCCCCGTTTAGAGTGTGTCTGTGTGAATGAGTGTGTGCCCAGCGATGGATTGGCGCCCTGTCCTGGGTCTATCTGCCCAGCGCCCGAGATGTTCTCCCCTGGATGGGCATGGGGAACCCCACCGCGACCCTAATAGAGGATAAGCGGAAGATAATGAATGAATGAATGAATATATATATATATATATAGATAGATAGATAGATAGATAGATAGATAGATAGATAGATAGATAGATAGATAGATAGATAGATATATACTGTATATATATATGGATGGAACCTGAATATTAATTGGACTGGCGGTCCTGCAGGACGTCCCCTAATGGACTCACATAGTTTTCCAGTTTTTAGTTTTTCCATTTGTTTAATATCTGGACATGGCTGTCCTACATTGTTGTTGCTGCCTGGCCGCTCAAAGAGGAGGAGTCCCCCACTGAGTCTTGGTCCTCCCAAGGTTTCTTCCTTGAATAACAACATAAAAGGCTTTTCATTCTGTAAAGCTGCTTTGTGACAATGTACTGTTGTAAAAAGCGCTATATAAATAAATAACTTGAACTTATATATATATATATATATAGTATATAGTAATTGTTTGATTTTAAGTCATTCTTTTTCGTGTGGCTTATTGGTTAGCACATTTGCCTCTCAGCACTGGAGATTCAGGTTCAAATCTCATTCTGAGTGGAGCTTCTGTGTTCTACTCGTGTCACAATGGGTTTCCTCCAGTTTCCTCCCACGGTCCAAGAACATGGATTTAAGGTAAAGTGAATACTCCAAATTGCCCCATAAAGTGTGTGTTTGTATGTGTGTTCCCAGCGTTAAACTGGCACCCTGTCCATCGCCTGATACATTCTCCCTTTTGTACGTTTGTCCTTTTCGTCTGCTTTTGAGTTTCTAATATCGTGAATGTATTGATTGTCCTTTAATTATCTCTACATTTTTTGTTTAAAAAAAATTAACAAGATTTCTTGTTTACTCGTTCTTAATTTACAGTAGCTAATACAAACATTCACGGTTTAAACTTTAACATGTTGATTATTAAACAAATCTGGACATTTTAATGTCAATTTTGCGCGAAAAGCGTTAAATTCTATTTCAACCCGTTTTCGGTACACCGTCTAAACATGTTGTAAATGGCCAGTCGTGAGGTTGTTCTGTGCTACGATTGGCTTGTTAGTCATAGCCAAGAGCTCCCGACCAATAAGTGATGGGAAAACGCAACCTACGAACCAATAATTACAATTAGGGCGGGATTTGTTAAAAAGCGGGTGTAAAAAAGGGTAAACGATGAATTAGGGGCTAAGGCAGTTTAGCCGGTTAGCATGTGGAGGTGTAAAGGTATCAGGGCAGTTCTTACACCGTAGCCCGACCTGCTCCCCGCACTAAGACCGGCTCAGGACCGAATTTCAAAAGCTGTTCCTCCGCAGCTCGGATTTCATCCTCTTCTTCCTCCTCCTCCTCATAAATCTCATCAAAGTCCTCCATCATGTTGTGTTTAAGATTCCCGTGGCCGAACAACAGCACCCGAGGGAATAAAGCTTCCCCTGAATCACTCGTAGGCTCCGGATTTAACGTTAATCCTCTTTAAACGCGACATAAAGACGGAATTCCACAGCAACAAACACAGCAAAACATCAACATCCGCCTCACATTTGCTTTCACTAGGAGACGAAGTATCGCGTGATCTACAAGTCCAGCCCAAAACCGCGTGTTAACCGAGCATACCTTTGAGCGATATCGCGAGAGCAGCAAAGTGAAATTCTCAAGAATCTGAGTCCCCCAAAACAATGCTTAAAGAGTCAAATCTCATTGTAATTATATTCCATCCATCCATTATCTTCCGATTTATCCTCTATTAGGGTCGTGGTGGGGTTCCCCATGCCCATCCAGTGGAGAACGTCTCGGGCGCTGGGCAGATAGACCCAGGACAGGGCGCCAATCTATCACAGAGCACACACTCACTCACACAGACACACTCTATATGGGGCAATTTGGAGAACTCAATTGACCTTGATCCATGTTTTTGGACTGTGGGAGGAAACCGGAGAACCCGGAGGAAATCCACACGGACACAGGGAGAATATGGAAACTCAACCCAGGTTGGGATTCGAACTGGGAATCCCTAGTGCTGAGAGGAGAACATGCTAACTACTAAGCCACCGTGTCGCCTGTAATTATATTTATTCATTCATTATCTTCCGCTTTATCCTCTATTAGGGTCGCGGTGGGGGTCCCCATGCCCCATCCCCATGGGGGACACACACACACACTCTATATGGGGCAATTTGTGCTAACCACTAAAACACAGTGCCACCTGTAATTATATTGAGTCAATTAATTGTAATAGAATAATGTACAGTTATTTAAGCATTGTTTTGGGTGACTGGTTGTTTTGGGTCATTTCCATTGTCATTTAGCAGATGCATTTATCCAGAGACAAAGTGACTTGACTTACAAATGCATGACAGAACAACACAAGCCAGTAGTTGCAGAAAAACAGCTACACTGTAGAGTTATCAAAGCTGATCATTAATTTATTATCAGGTGTTTGTGAAAGAGATGTTTTTTGTGTTGTATCTTAAAGATGCTAAGTGACTGAGTTGGGAAGATCATTTAATCTTTCCATGCCTGTCCTGGTTTGCACATTGGGGGTTTAAGCTTTAGAGTTCAGTAAAGCTGTTTTAAAGCAATGCTCTACTGCTTAAAAAAACGAGCAAAAATAAATTAGGTTGGACAGTTTTATTGAATTTATTCTCATGAAGACACACAACTGTTGTACGAATTACACACATTTAAAGCCTTCCAGTTTTCAGCTCACTTTGTTGTTCAGCTCAGTTGATGTTTGTCATTTTATTCATCCCATGTGTCACCATATTTGTTCTTCTTAACTGCAGATAGAAAAACATTTACATTTTTATTTATCAGACTTGAAAGAGACAATAGAATACAAAGGATCAACAATATTCTCCCACAGATTTCAACAATAATATAAATAAAATGTAAATGACAAAGCAGCTCCATAAGCAGAAACATTAAACTATTCTTTTTGTTAGGAATTTTAGCTTTATATGCATGTAATCCATGCAGGGAAAGAAGTGATGCAGAAACCAGATTCATAAATGTTTAATACATCAAATACATAAAATGCAATAATAACTCAAAATGTATTTGCTCAAACAAGGGCATGCAAGTGATGTAACATGATCTACCTTGTTTGCTTAAATCATCAAGGTGTGTGGATGGTTGGGATTTGAGGTAGGCAGATTCAGAGGAATACAACGACTCACTGGATCGATCTTCTTGAAAGCCATCACTGAACTGAGGCCTTTTATTATTTTCCTGAACCCCCGACCTGGTAAATCCAACACAGAGCAAGAACCATTTTTAATGAGCCAGGTCAGGTAAAGTTCACAAGTCAATGCAGACAAAGGAATAGGAACTTTAAAAAATTAGGTTTACAATATTCTGCGATAGACCTGTAATTAGTTTAATGTATTTGTCTAATGTTTTTAAGTTGCTACACAAATTATCTTTTGTTCTCCCATATGACACAAATTTAGCTGCCTCACACCACATGAAGGTTTTCATAAAGATACTTGTTTCACTGCAAAGAACACTTACTGTGAAAACCGATCACCTCTCTGCCTCTGCCGGAGTGCTTCTGCAATGGGAGAATTCTCCAGGCTGTAGAATTTCTGCTGACACGTATTCATATAGGACAGTTTGCCTGCAAGATATCCGCACACTCCTACAACTACACACACAGCAATTCTTACAAAATTTATTTTCAATAGAGCAGAATGCAGTATTTGTAAAATAAAACAATTTTTTCAACACCCCACTAAGGGCCAGCTCAAACTCGGCATTAAGGGCGAGTCTAAGTAATTGGTTTAGAGGTGGATATTGCTAGGTGCAGTTGTGAAAGTAACCAAATTGCATTGAAAATGCATCAAGAACAAATCACTCAAGACCACATTGGAGGACGACCTATTTAATGACATACTCTGAAAAAGTTAAAGCATAGAATTACTCCCACTTTAATGGATGTATATTTTACTGTCATTTCTTTAATACATTTTTTGTCAATTTCTGCTTTTTAAACAGATATGGCATGTGAGATGCCCAGCTGGCCATTGTGCACTTCAGTTGAGGACTTAATAACTTTATGAGGCAGGGTGCTTTATTTCTTAATTATAATAAGCTTGTAATTTAGACCATGCTGTTTTAAGCTTTATTGATATTAAGCTAGAACGAGACAGCTAAAAATTGCAACAAATACAAATGGTTCCTTTAAAAGAACAAAAATACATTTTGTTGTGCATAAAGCCATATGTAGACTTTTTGTTTTGTTGGTTTTCAGAACTCACACAAAACCTTTGGGAGAGAGCCGAATAGTTGGGATGCACTCAGGATCCCTGTATTAAAAAAGAAAAAAAAATAGAATGTTATTTTTTTATACTTATCGACCAATTTATCAAATATCAATTTTGTTTAGATCCACTTACTATACAGATGTATGTTGTAGTTCTAAATTTAAACACAGCAGACTGTTTCTGTGCTAATGTTGTTAATCTTTACACTGTTTACACTAATGTTCAAAACCACTACAGAGCTCTAACAAAGTATTAGAGGATGACAAATCTGTGCAACAACAATGAGCTGCTCTCTCTGTTTTTACAACTACAAGTTGGAGCAAAAATGCTCTGCTGTGTCTTATCCACTCATATCAGCAGAACACAGATTAACATACTGCAGTGCATCACTGTCACTGCAGTACTAAAAATGATTTACCACCCAAAAAACACCTGCTATGTATTGGGCCAAATCATAAAAAAGCATCACAGTGTATAGACAGAGCCAGGTTTTAACACCCAGACTTGTCAAAAAATTAACAAGCCTAACTTTTTATATGTATATAAACGAGCTGTGACCAAAATGTGACTAATAAATCAAAGTATTGACGATCAACGCTCGTGCCGTTGTCTTTTTCCCCCCAAAATATTTGTCCTCCGGCACTGAGAGGGCTCCAGCAAATGAGAAACTCACGTCTGGAGACGAGAAACTGTGTGAGGGCCATACCGCTGATCGAGATGGGTACAGCTGAGACATAGAGACAATCAGTTAAAATTATTCAAAGTACATCTCTTCCACAAACACTTGTTACAATATACAGAAAAAACCAACAGGATCAAATAATGGTCAGGTTTGAAAATTCTACAGTGTAGCTGTTTTTTCTTTAACTACTGACTTGTGTTGTTCTCTCATTTGTTAAATGACTAAACGTAATGTAAATGCAACTCTGTAATTCTATGTAATTCTGCTGCAGAAAATGCACAGCACAAGTGTGACAAGTCAAACATTGACCTATATTTGGCCTGATGACTAGTTAGAATATGTACCAAGTACAATGAATCACAAAAACATCGAATTGTTTCGTAGTCACTTACATCTGTACCAGAAGCTCTCGTGATCACACTCTTTAAACACTCTTCTTTCTTCCTCCGTGAGGGTATAATCCGCCCCCAAAGCAACCTACACAAGATTGCTCAAAAATTTACACACATAGACCAAACGTCGTTATATAATATCAAATCCTCATTTGAAGTAGAGACATATCTAAAAAAAACACAGTAATGGCAACCTGCATAGAGCTGATGGAGTAAAATAATAACATCGCAGCTAATGGAACTGTACCGTGTTGTCCTGTGGTGTCCGCTGACTAACATCTGAAGTGGACTCTGACATGTTAATCACATTAAACCAGATTCATAAGTAAAATGAATTTATAAAGAAAGAAAGAAAGAAAAGTCTACAGGTCGACAGTGTCAAAGCACGCAGTAAAGGTTTTGCTTGTTGGTGTTTAGTGAAGTTAAAATCGTGGCTCACTGCCCACTGCAGGTTCAAATCTGAACTGCAAGTTGGCCGATTAAACAGCAGGTGGCAACAAAATCCATTCATTCATTATCTTCTGCTTTGTCCTCTATTAGGGTCGCGGGGGGTTCCCCATGCCCATCCAGGGGAGAACGTTTCGGGCGCTGGGCAGATACACCCAAGACAGTGCGCCAATCTATCACTGGGCACACACTCACTCACTCACACAAACACACTCTACATGGGGCAATTTGGAGAACTCAATTGACATGATCCATGTTTTTGGACTGTGGGAAGAAACCGGAGGAAACCCAAGCAGACACGGGGAGAACATGGAAACTCCACCCAAATGAGGATTCGAACCGAGAATCCCTAGTGCTGAGAGGCGAACGTGCTAACCACTAAGCCACCGTGCCGCCCTGGCAACAAAATCCACTGTTTGTTCAATATGGAGTTACTATATTAACGTGGCCATTAAAACGACCATAACACTGTCAACGTGCAATGGAAACAAAATATAGCGACAAAACCAAAACATTGGTTCGGGTGTTGAGCTGTCAATCTGAAGGTTGGGGGTTGAACTCCCAGGTCCACTGAAGTTACCAATGTGGGTTCTTGAGCAAGGCCTTTAACCCTCATTGCTCCAGGGATGATGTAATGAACCCTGTGCTCCCCTTGTAAGTCTCTTGGGATAAAAGCGTCTGCTAAATGACCAACTGTAATGATGTAAATGCCACACCACATTGTATTTTATACCATTACGACAACACTAGCACATTATCCATCCATCCAGATATATTTTTCCATCCATTATCTTCTGCTTTATCCTCTACTTTATGCCCATACAGGGGAGAACGTTTCGGGTGCTGGGCAGATACACCCAGGACAGGGCGCCAATCTATCGCTGGGCACACTCACTCACATTCAGTTAATCTTTAACCATGTTTTTGGACTGTGGGAGGAAACTGGAGAACCCGGAGGAAATCCATGCAGACACGGGGAAACTCCACCCAGATTGGCATTCGAACCGGGAATCCCTAGTGCTGGGAGGCGAACGTGCTAACCACTAAGCCAACGTGCCGCCCGCAGATATATATAATAAGCAAAAAAAACCAAAACAATTAATCATATTAATGAGCTATTTTGGGACAGTGTTTATATGTGTATGTGTGTCATAGCAAGGATTCATCAGCCTGAACTGAAGATATTTCTGCTTTAATATGTATTACCCATGTCATTTAATGGTGTGGTGTATGATTAACATTTAACACCCTATTTCTTTGTTTATTTTTACATTTAATGATTTATCTGTCTGTCAACTGGATCATGAGATAATTGGTTAGTGCCCTAGATTCAGTACACACATGGACACACAAACAGACTTACAGACACAATGTTCCACACCCAAGCTGACAGACATACAGACAAACATTATGAACGATAGACAACCTAACACACACATATTCTTAAAACATGTTTGCATCTTAAAATGTATCAATTTATAAAAATATATATACATTGAGACAGGTTTGGGTCACAATATTGCGATATACATGTGACAAGCCCCACCCCTCTCACACACATTGTACTTTGCCATCATCATGGTCATCACAGTTCAGACTATAAAATACACTCTAATACTTGATTGCATTTGGATATTCTCCATCGCACTGTGTATAAATGAAAGAGGTGTGAGAACATACAGAGTGTGGACACACAGGTGGAAACAGTTTTCAATTTCAGCTGGTTTTCAGGTGTGGAACAGCCCAAGAATTTATTTTTAAATAAAGGTAAGCTGTCGTAAATAACACAACAGTATGCTGTGTTGCAATTTAACTTGTTAAAGCTAACTTATTTTTATAACTTTTTTGTAGTTGTTATAGCACTTGCAAAAAAAGTGCATTTCAATTTGTGAAACCGTACCTTACTGTAGTTAAGCATATCTCAGTTTAATTTTAAAAGTTTCTTGTACATTTCAGTGTGTTGCTCTGTACCTGTGTATGTAATGTTGTATGTTGTAGTGTACAATAATGTGATTTAATAAATCTCAGTGTAGTTCAGAAAGATGCAGTGTAGCTAGTTCAGTCTCTTGCTGTGGTTTATTGTATCCTACTGTAGTCCTACTGTAGTTCATACTACTTTATTGTGATTCAGCACAGTTTAATTCAGATAGTTTAACATGTTCTACCTCATTGTGCTTTGGTGTACCCCACTGAAATTGAGTTTACTCCTATGCATTTTAGTTAATATTGTTGTAGTTCTTTGTACCTAATTGACTTTTTCTATATCTATCACCCTTTCCTCAGTGTATTTAAACTTTCTCTGTACATAATTTGCTATACCTAAGTGTTTTTTACTTTACCTAAAGGTATTTCAAGCTAGGTCATTGTTACTGATTGAAATTCAGTATATCTCAGTGTGGTTTAAATCCATTTGTGAGGTTTAGCATGTTCTATTCTACCTTTGTGTTATGGACGATAACTGTGATAACTGAATGTAGATTAGAGGGCTACTATATTCAATATTTGGTATATTTCTATGTAGTTCCTTATGCATAAGTGAGATTCAGTATTTCTCAGTAGTAGTTTGACCATTGTTCATCAATTAAAATCTAGATGGATTCAGTGTACCTTAAAAAATAAGTATCTGCCTGTTATTCAGCTTGTTTAAGTGAAATTTGTTATATTTTAATGTAGTGTAGTTGTCTTTAGTAAAATTGTGTTTTGGACTGTAGGAAAAAACCCACGTGGACAAAAAGTGAATAAATAAATAAATGTAACAGATATTTAAATATACTTTAAAATACAAAAGAATAATTATGTATTTTTACAGCTAATAATAGCAGGAAGGACATATTCTTTAGCTACTGCACCTCAGATATTGATTTGTCATAGTTATTGTAGTGCATTTTGTGTGTTCTTTATCTATTGAACCTTCGTTCTGAATTTACTTCATTCACTGATATAGGGGGTTTATAATGAGTTGATAAGAGCTCAGTATATCAGTACAAGAACCATGGAGTCCAAAGAAAAGTCCATAAACCCATAAAGACAATATGTGCATGTGTGTGCATTTTCAGACGATGGCACCTCAACAAAATTTCAAGGAAAATCCATCGGAGCAAACAAATACGCTTCAAGGTACAAAATGTTTGTGTCTATCTATTCACCTTTAATTTACCTTTAATTTACCATAAATTTCATTTATTTATGCTTGTACATATGTCCAATATTTACTTATCTTTTCTTTAACCACTTACCCACACATCTACTGATTCATCCATGTCATCCATCTATCAGTCAATCCTCTAATGCCAACCTTATTGATTCCAACCATCATAACACCCAAACACTTGACTATTCAACCATGTAGCTGGGTAGTTTATACTCTGCCTGCACTTTTTCTCTCTCTCTTTCTCCAAGTTGAAAGTGATCAAGTGAACTGCATCCCTCCTTCTGTATCCACTGTTTCTCTAATTCCCAATGGCCCTGAGAGAGACAATGACCCCTGGGAGATTATGGAATTGCAAGACACAGGGGTCAAATGGTCAGGTATATTCAATTTTGTTAAATATTTCCATGCATTTTAATTTACTACACAATGTTCAGTACCCAAAAGGTGCCACATTTTCATTTTAGTAATTTTTTTCTTTCTTTCAGAGCTGAACACTAAAGAGAAGGTGCTAAAAGTGGGCCTCTCAGTAGGGAAGTTGGTGCTGCTCTTAGGTTTGCTCTACACATTTGTCTGCTCCTTGGATATCCTCAGCTCAGCTTTTCAGCTTGTAGGAGGTACCACATACTGTTAAATTAACAATCACACTGAACACAGTTTAGAAGTATAAAATAAAGTATGTCAAAATAAAGTTATGTTGTTTATACCCAAATGCTTTTTAACAAGAGTCTTTAATTTTTGCCATTCATTTATAGAAAGATAGTGCATTAAATTCAAACAAACTATGTGTGTGCCTTTGTGTGGTGTGATAGGTAAAGCAGCTGGAGATATCTTCCAGGACAATAAGGTGTTATCCAACCCACTGGCTGGACTGGTGATTGGAGTTCTTGTCACTTTGCTTGTTCAAAGCTCCAGTACATCATCATCTATTGTAGTTAGCATGGTGTCATCTGGATGTAAGTCACTGCACTGTTAAAACATGATATACGTATATTCTAATAATTTTCAAATCTGCATAAGTAAATACATTATCACCGCGACCCTAATAGAGGATAAGCGGAAGATAATGAATGAATGAATGAATGAATAAATACATTATAACCCAAATAACCTATTGTCATGGGTTTGGGTAAATTAAGTGTTTATGATTGACTGCATTCTTTTGCATTTCTTTATGTATTGAAAAGATTATGTGAGATGATTCTTCACACAATGTAACAAAGTGAACAACTGATTTCTTATTTATAAGTTTTTTTTTAGGAAAAGCATGTTTAATAATTAATATTAATAATTTTCTCACAGTGTTGCAGGTATCCACAGCTGTTCCAATTATCATGGGAACCAACATTGGAACGTCAGTGACGAACACAGTCGTAGCCATGACACAGGCTGGGGATCGAAATCAGTTCCGCAGGTGGGTTTTTTCAGGACTTTCATAATCATTCAAACTTAAAGTCTTAAAATTTTAAGGGTTTGTGAATTATAGGACAGAATTGTGAAGTCTAATACAACATACTAAAGAAAGATTAACAACATTGCACCCCTGAAATATAGCTTTTCCTACATGTACATTAAGACATTTTGTGTAGTTAGCATTTTCACAGAGCAAATTCAAACTTACATAATGAATCCTAAGCTATAATATTTAGATTTTATTCATTAATCATTTAAATTTTGTTTCCTGTGATCTTTGTAAAATAATGTAATTTGTACTGTAAAGTATAGTTATGTTCCAAGGTTTTGAACATTTCAAAGAAACTACTTGTATTACAGAGCTGTGTTTGTTTTGTAGGGCTTTTGCTGGTGCCACAGTGCATGATTTCTTTAACTGGCTTTCAGTCCTAGTACTGCTTCCATTAGAAGCAGCAAGCGGTTACTTGTATCGGCTCACCGATCTCATTGTTTCTTCCTTCCACATCGAAAGTGGAGAAAATGCACCAATGCTGCTCAATGTCATCACTGACCCACTCACACATGCTATAATTGAGGTATGTGTGTCTGTTTCATTGTAAAACTGATTATATATGTAATACTTACTCTTTAAAGTTCCATTATGGGTCACCACAGTGAAAAGACCAGAATATTTGACTAAGCACAGTTTTGCCAGTTGTCCCCACTGTAATCTTCACATTTATATGGACTTGAACTGGCAGTACAAGTGCATTGATACATGTTTGTAGTCATGTTTGAACAAAAAAAAGGCCCTAATAAAATTAATTTTACACCTTTTATATATTTTTAATTATACTGTATGAAAATTTCATTGGGACTGTAAATGACAAAATCAACTTGAAAATAATTTACTTAGTTTGGCCATAGAGTGTAAATTATTTTCTGTAGGATAGTCACTTAGTGTATTCTTATGATAATCAAAAAGCTTTATGTGTTATTTAATTGATGACTCTTTTGCAGTTGGATGAGTCAGTTATCAGTGGAATTGCTACTGGAGACCCTGAAGCCAGAAATAAAAGTCTAATTAAGATCTGGTGCAAAACATCTACCAATATGGTGTGTATGTAAAACTATATCTATGTTTTTATATACGACATTTCAGATATTAAAAGGGAAAGTTTTTTTTACTTGTGTCTTTAAAATTAAAGAAAACAAATCACCTTATAAGTTTAAATTTAGCATTAAACAAGTCAGCATGTGCAAGTAACTCAAATACTAGTTACATAGCAGTTAAATTTATATGCTGCAAAGTATGTCTACAGTATGCTACTGCTAAGGTAATTTGTTAATTAGATTAAATATGGAACAGCAACTATGTTTCTAAGGCTTTATCAGAGTTCCTTTAATACACCTTTAATATACTAATAAAACTTTACAAAAAATGTTTTTTGTTTTTTTATTGTGTCATTTTGTTTTGCAGACTCTACAGAATGTCACAATAGTAAACTGTACCAGAGATCCATGCTGGGAGTGGAAGAATATCTCAGAAACCATTAACATTCAGAAATGTGAGTTCTGACAGTTGTGCATAACTATATAGAGCAGAAAACAAAATGCAATATAATGCAATAAATAATAATATTTAAATTCAATTTCTGATTTTGCATCAACCTTATGTGGGTCGGACAAGGACAGACAAAGGGCCAGATGTTGTCCCTGGATCATAAAATGCCTAGAGCATAGTCAGTCCAGTATTTGCAAATGTACTGATAGATATAAAAAAACAGGTTATTATACCGGTACCAACCTCCCTGTATGGATTTCCAGTCACATATATGTTTAAATTAGTATTAGTATGATTATAAATCAGTATACTCTAGTTCTGAATTAGTTCTGCCTTCAGATTTTTTCAAACAATTCTATCTCTCAGTTAGGGTTGAAATGAGTATAAGTAAATTTTTAAGGTTGCAGAGTCAAACCTACATTACTTCTTTTATAAGACAATCCCCCTACAATATCTGAAGATGTTTTTATTTTTGACCTTAAGATTACCCCCTTTTTTTTCGAATGCAGGTGATCATATTTTTGTAAATTCAACTCTACCGGATCTGGCAGTGGGGTTGATCTTGCTGGCGGCATCTCTGCTTGTGCTATGTACCTGTCTCATCTTAATTGTTAAACTACTTAACTCCATGCTGAAGGGTCAGGTGGCCTCTGTTATTAAGAAGATCATCAACACAGGTTTTACTTTGACTTGTTTACTGATGTATCTCTCAGGATCATTCTGATTCCTTTAATGAAAAATGTATTGTATGCAGATTTTCCATTTCCATTCAAGTGGTTGACGGGTTACCTTGCCATCTTAGTAGGAGCGGGAATGACCTTTATTGTGCAGAGCAGCTCAGTCTTCACTTCTGCTATCACTCCTCTTGTAGGTTAGTTCACCATTTGCATAATATGTTTATTTATGATGTTCCTCCACAAATACTTTAGTTAAGCCGTAAATCTATTCATTGTAATTATTGTCCACTCAAACTATTTTAATACATCAGTCTGATCCGACCTTTTTTTTTTTTATTTATGCACCCATCCACCCATTTATATATAAATCTGAAGTTATAAAAGTTTATTTTTATTGATTCACTAATTAATTCATGCCTATTTCTGCCTTTGGTTTAGCTCTGCCATTTAGTTTTAATGTAATAACAGAAAGTTTTATATGACTTACGGTTCTAGAAGCAATGATCTCAGAAATATTTAGTTTTTTTCACTAAGCCTGCACAGCTGCTTTAGTTCTAGAATTATTTATATAATTTAGACATGTCAGGATAATTTTTTAATGGCTTGCATAATCACATTGCAGTTTATCAGCAACAGTCCAAGATAACTTTTTTAAAAAACAGTCAGAGTACACTTTTAATTTATTAACATATTAGTTGAGAATTGGTTAATGTTCAAACTGTCTATGGGAACTCCTTATCACAACGTCTATAATAATTAAATAATGTAATATGACAAGGTTTATCATATTAATCAGTTATCACTAAGACTTAATGTAATTGTTTTTGAATATTATTGTTTTAATATTATAAACTCTTGTCATATATTGTTTGAATGTTATTAATACATTTATTCAAGGAGTGACAGCAGATACAAGTATGTATGTATGTATGTATGTATGTGTGTGTGTGTGTGTGTCTAGGTTTTGGTGTTATAAGTATTGAAAGAGCATATCCATTGTCTCTCGGGTCTAACATTGGCACAACATCAACAGCTGTACTGGCAGCACTAGCCAGTCCAGGAGAAACACTGAACAATTCATTACAGGTATTTATGAACACACAAACACACACACACACACACACACACACACACACACACACACACACACACACACACACACACACACACACACACACACACACATGTTAACAAAGTCACACAATCTAGTGCTCTATCTTTATTAGAATATAATTATTTTTAAAAGATGATTTATATATATATATATATATATATATATATATATATATATATATAT